>JAWQUT010000007.1:2221727-2235588 GCA_033807755.1 Ellobium chinense | reverse complement strand
GAGAGAGAGAGAGAGAGAGAGAGAGAGAGAGAGAGAGAGACGGTAGTGAAAAGAAATAGCTTGCGGAATTTGATTGAGGAGAGAAAGCATTAAATGGAAGACACGGCATCTTTTACAATGAGATGAAGACGGTGGTTGTTTACCTAATGTTTTCGCTCTCGATGCAAAGAACACAAGAACAAAATTTGTTGTTTTCTGTGCATCGTTAAAACGGATGTCGTCTTTTACTGTGTTATTACATTCGTCGTAATGATCATCATTATCAACATCATCACTACTGATCCTGGGAAGAAACCATGATAAATAGAAAATCTCTCATAACACTATTAAAAAGAATATAATCATTACAGCGACCAAGAAGGAAAATTTACAGCTTGATAGAATGCAAACTAGAAACAGAAGAATCTCAGTGAGATGAAAAAAAAACAAAACAAAATCAGAGAAACCATTTAATTCACCCAACTAGGAGTCCCACAAATAATGCCAACTTCAGAACAAATAACTTAGTCTAGGTTGGAGCAATACAACAACTGAACTTTCAGACACAAAGCCGGTCNAGAGAGAGAGAGAGAGAGAGAGAGAGAGACAGACAGACAGAAAGAGAGACAGAGAGACAGAGAGAGAGAGAGACAGAGAAAGAGAGACGGTAGTGAAAAGAAATTGCTTGCGGAATTTGATTGAGGCGAGAAAGCATTAAATGGAAGACACGGCATCTTTTACAATGAGATGAAGACGGTGGTTGTGTACCTAATGTTTTCGCTCTCGATGCAAAGAACACAAGAATAAAAATTGTTATTTTCTGCACATCGTTAAAACGGATGTCGTCTTCTACTGTGTTATTACATTCGTCGTAATGATCATCATTATCAACATCATCACTACTGATCCTAGGAAGAAACCATGATAAATAGAAAATCTCTCATAACACAGGGACTAAAGAAAACGGTACTATTAAAAAGAATTTAATCATTACAGCGATCAAGAAGAAAAATTTACAGCTTGATAGAATGCAGAGTAGAAACAGAAGAATCTCAGTGAGATGAAAAAAAACAAAACAACAACAACAACAACAACAACAACAACAGAGAAACCATTTAATTCACCCAAGTAGGAGTCCCACAAAGAATGCCAACTTCAAAACAAATAACTTAGTCTAGGTTGGAGCAATACAACAACTGAACTTTCAGACACAAAGCCGGTCAAACTGAGCAAAGGAAATTGAAACATCGAGAACCCAGAGAGATCCCAGTTCATCAAGCCACAGGTAATCGTACATCCAGATGAGGGCTAGAATAGTTAAATTCAGATTGTGTCTCGTGAGTGATCAATTATACATAGAAGGAAGCCACCGGAGACAGCGACTGTAGCTTTTGTCGCCGGGTACAGTACAGTGGTGACATTGTGAACGACGACAAATGCGACAAAAAGAAGTCAGGTCACAAGTTCGTCAACCTCTGACAGTAAACGTGAGGGCCAAAGGAAGTTCCATTATCTCCAATCGTAAAATTCCCTGACACATGATTCCGTTCTGAGGAGCTTAAATTGACGGCCTTAAGACACCGATAGGCGCCTTGATTTATAGACTAACTTTGATGCTTCAGCTTCGCTCGCTACTGTCTCAATGCAGCCCCGCCATCATTATACCATGTAAGCTTCAGAACTTCATGCACCTATTTCGACAATACATTGACAAGGCAACATTAGGATCGCCATTCATGGCATAAGGCAGATCTTGGACAGAATGTGAAGAATTTATGAGGGGCATCAGAATAGGTGTCTTGCTATAGACTACTCCTGAAGTTTCAGCCTCGCCTACATTATACTATGTAAGCTTCAGAACTTCATGCTTCTAGTTGGACAGTGCAGCAACAGAGCAACACCAGGATGGCTACTCATGGCATGTGCCAAGTCTTGGACGGAATTGCAAAAAAAAAAACCAACAAACCAACTAATGAGTACCATCAGAATTATTATAATTTTCCCTCGAAATCCGTCCTCAGCTCCAACAATTAGGCGTTTGTTGCCCTCTTTTATTTCAGTGAATTTCTGCTATGTCTAAGTTTCAATGACAAATTCATCTTAAAATATCATGATATATAAACGCAGGAGAGCTGTCACTTTTTAAAGAAACTCTGATGAATGCAGAAATTCTTGTGAGTGATACATCTGGTTTTACTGTTCTTAGAAAAAAAGAGTCATTTGGAACCTAAATACTAACGCAAAGTTTTTGAACGTTGTCCTCCACATTAGGATTACTGGAACCTCTATGATTTTCAATACGTATGAAGATTTCGCGTACCAGTGCCTAGTTAGGAGCTTGAAAGATAACTCCGGAAACGAAGAGTTGAAGGTAGACCGTAGGTCCAAGGATAAAAGCTTTCTGGAATGCAGAGGCAGAGACGCACGTAGACGAAGTTGGGGCTTGGTGGTGCAACTCAAGTAATACTCGATACCTGTGATCTTTGATGGAGCCGATGTCCTAGGTCCTAACGTCCTAGGTCCTATGACAGAGCTCATTACATTATTCTACCCTACTTCGATTTCCTTATTTTGAACTCGTTTTGTGTTGGGACTGAATGAGTTCGCGAAAGAGAGAAAATAATAGAGTCGCTTTCTGAGATGCTTTTTTTCCACTCAATGAGATGTATTAGCCGCCACCTAACAAAACAGCCCTGCATACGGTGAAAGGCAAGATATTGAACATATCGCGTATACTACACAGCTACAATTAAGTAGGTGAGTATCAAGTGCCGACGAGTATGAGCCCCTCTAACCGAATTCTTGGTATCTCCAAGTTCTAAAATATCGAGTAATGCCCAGCCCTAAGATAAAGCTGGAGAAAGCATTGAGGCCAGGTGTTGAACAGACCTAGACTAATGACATCTCTCAGCACCACTACAGTAGCCACGCTGAGCAGATCGAGGCTGATAGAAGAAAAACCATTTATAATTCAAGATCTTCTAACGCATTGATACTTTTAACAAAAATGGGTTACTTCCGGCGACACGACTTGTTCCATCTCCAGTATAAAGACTATAAAAACCTGAAATAACCATTTCCAATTTCCGGGAGATTTGAATGGGATTCAGCCCACCCGTTAGTTTTCATTGATCTAGATTAAAAGATAAATCGAGATCCAAATCGTTTATTTATTTCAATTGTATCTTCTCAGCAGTACCCTCGTTCTTGTCACTGTCAGCTAAAAAACTAACCGTGTGCGAAGGGAGTAGGCGTTTAATAGAATTCAATAAAGAGAGAGGAGAGGAGAAAGAGGAAATAATATGTGAAACAAAAGAGGCAGATGAGAAATCTGAAGATAAAGCCAGGGCTTTATTTCTTCCTCTGCTCGTCGATACTTCTCGCCTACCCCTTCTTCTTCTTAACTTCCTAGAAACACCATTCTTAATTGATACTTAAAAAAAACTTGCGCATTAACGACTGGATCTCTTACTATCGTAAGATGGCATTAACTCTGCATGTTGAACGCTCCAGAAATGGTATATTTCAACACCGATGCACTAATGTAATTCTTACGATGGTAAGATCCTATTGTTAATGCGTAAGCTCTCAAGTACTATCAATGTTGTTGCCGCTCTTTCCCCTCTCGTTTGTCTAATTTTCTTCTTCACTTCTTCTCGTTTGTTCGGTTAAGTTCTTCGTATCGTTTTTTTTAAAATTGTTCTCTAGTTTATTTTATTCTCTAGACACTAGACTAGGTCATTAACCTAATGATCATATTCTTACGTCTAAAAGCCCGACGTTTCCGAGCCACTTCTAACCTTGACACTACCTGCTTGTTCAGTTCGCACCGGAACAGCCAATCTGTTAAAATTTAAGAAAAAAAAACCCATAGCAATCCCCAAAAATTCTAAGAAAACATACGCAACTAAAATGCTTTTTCAAATCATAGGCCAACAACTAAGAAAAGTGGGGAGAAGTGACACTGGACACGTTAAGCTTGACTTAAGACATGTTGTTCCTGTCTTAAGCCAAACAGATTACGTTACCTGACACACGTTTTTGTAGCCGTTTTGTTGTAACAGTCTGCACCCAATCCTTTCTTTATCTCTTAATCCACGTGTTGTAGTGTTCGCGTTTTACCTTGGGTAAACATTTTGAATATACGTACAGGTTTCTTGTTGCTCTTTTCACATATGTGACACAACCAGGCCAGATGACTCACTTGGAGTTAACCAATTCAAGGTGTAGCTTAAAAAAATACCTTACAGATTTAGAAAGAAGTGTTTGATTTTGTCGGCAGGGAATTTAATGCCCGGAATCTAAATTTCTTGAACCAACATAGAGACAATCGACGTTTCACGATTTCACAAATTGACTACCATGTGACAGATCTGTTTGAGTGACATAAGGCAAAAGAAAATGGGGTTGGGATCACCGACTTTGATCGGCATCCTCATCTGATTGGCACATCTATTTAACTCGGCTGTTGTCCTCTAGAATGAAAGCTACATTCTTCTCAGAAATTTTGTCGAGCAGAAGAGCGATACCTTTAAGCCCTAGATCTTGGCTCACACATCATCTGAAATCTTAGATTTTTGGAATTCAGGGCGATATCTTTATTGTAGCTGAAACATCAGAGGTACATTCCGACATTTTCATGTATATCATATTATGCGTGATAATTCAATGTCACCTTAATGCACTGAAAATATTCGGGGGAACGAGTTACCTTCTACAGTGATAAAAAATCAACAGAAACACCCTTTTACAGTTTAGTAAAATATATGAGGTAAATACAACGCATTGCAACTCTGCATTCCTGACAATAGATCGCATAGTTTGAGTTTATCAGGGTAGTGGACTGGCCTGCCTCCACGTTGAGCCCATATCTGCTCAGCCTCTCAACCAAAAATCCCATGAAGAGATCTGATGCCTGCCATACCGGTGGTCTGCTGGCTCTGCTCGGCAGTGCTCGACATCCTGCTTCTACTTCTATTCCCGAGATCTGGAAGTTTTCAAGTACAATCATATGACTTTCTCACCTCTGTCCATTTACCATAAATTGTGGCCCCTCTGCATTACCGAAGGGGGGCATTCTTGGGTGACGAGCATTCAGCTCCTTCATTTCATCGCACGTCGAAATGGACTGGGGCATAGACCAATGATGTGAAGCAGTTACAGACTAATGGTACACATCCACTACAGTGAACCTTAAGTTACCTCGTGTGTTTCAATCACACTCCGACCACAATTCGGGGCTGGACCACACTGAGTCTTGATAGGAGATGTGTTGTAGGAAAGCCTGAGTTAAAAGAATAGAGGATTCCCATTTTTCGGTAGTTACTCTAGACTCGATTGAGTGCCATGCCCATTTACCCTGCAACACCGATTAAAAAACAGTGCGCTTTTGTTAGTGTGTACCTAATAACGTTTGAAAATACATTGCGCCAGATGGTGGACAGGGAACGTGTTTTATAACTTCACATATGGCACCACATACCTCAACCTCTTGTCGTGCCCACCATTCTTTATTGCACACCCCTCAACGCATTTTCTAAGGAGAACTTCTCATGCTGTTTCATCCTCTCCATAGATTTCTTAGTGTCTTCAGTAGACCCAAAGCTGGTGAAGAGGCAGTCTTCAAAAACTGCTTTCAATCTGCTGCCAAAACAATTAAGGTGTTTGGCGAACTTGATGTGGGTCTGGGGCTACACTCAAATCACTTGCGAAAGATTCTCGTACTCTCTATCACTTGCTCCTATTGCTGATGTATAATGACTCACCGATTTTACTCACCATTCGATAGAGTTCGAAGCTAGAGCCTGGCCACACTCTTCAAGACGAATATTTCTGTGTACGAATGACCTACGATTCGTTTCGCAGGAAACGGGGAAAAAACAAAAAACTGCAGGCTTTTTTTTTTTTTTGCCGACAGAAACTTTAATTTTTGATGGAATTTTCTTAAATTTTGCGTGCAAGGTGACAGTAAGTAGTATTAATAGAGTTAAAAAATTGGGTTATGTCCGATGTGAGTGAATAGATTATTTGGGCGACTTTGATCTACAGAATGAAATATAACGCCCAGCTCTCTGACTGAAAGTATAGAGGTTTTACAGCATACATTTAAGAATCACTGTTGTCGTGAGTAATTTCGTGTCACTCTTTACTGTTAAACTGAACCATCTATGCAGGTGCTTTAATAAACATTACAGAGACAAAGAGGGAAAAAATGCTTGACAAAAAATCATGCCATCAAGACTACTTGTTAAACTGCTGCATACAATGTTTCGTAAAAATCGGTCAATAAACAAATAAATTCCCAAAAAGCGCTGTTTTATTTTTTCCCCCATGAAACAAATTATACACATCTATTACTGCATTTCTATTACTGCATTTTTTTTCAAGAATGGCAGTTTTGCACTTTTCATAATCTGCTCATTGCTTGTGTTCTCACATTCGCTTCCTCTTTATGATGTTTTATTGTTCTCGTCTCGCTGTAATACGCCATGGGGGGTTATCGCATTAACAGGCTCGCCAATCTAAATTTGGGTACCACTGTTAAGGTGCTCTTTTTAGAACCTGTCCAATATGGTTGACTCTGACCTCTCCAAACCCAGATTTTTTTTTTTTGAGCTCCAAAAAAAGAAAAAAAAAATCTGCAGCGAGTTTTACTTAAGAACTCGCCTTGACTTAAAGATGCAATAGGGGACAAACTTCCACGGTCTGTGAGCATTAAATGATACACTCACTTTTCTAGAGGCCCTAATTTCTGTGCCATTAATGCTATAATTACAAAGTAGCTTATGGTCGCAGATTTTGTCACAGGATGAACTCGAATTTATTGGAAATACAACGATTTGTCGCAGGATCCTTCTAACATGATATGTATACGTAACCTGTGAATATTAGATCAGTTTAGTTGTAGTATATTATATTTTGATTCTGAATTTCATTGATTGTTTTCTCCGTCACTTCACCTCAGTGTTCATAAACAAACTCAAGTGCCATTTCTCATCGGTGCATGGTGTTAGGTTTACTTGCTTTATCGTAAATGGATTCATGTATTATAAGGACATAAATACAGCTGTGGATATCACATTGCAACATCACTGAGACGTATCCACAGTTCTTTAGACCGGTACCAAAACCATCACTGGAGTTCCAATTAATGGACAAAGCTAATATAATATATGGACTAAGGCGACCATGAGTGCTGCCTTATACGAACTGTTTTCTCCAGTTTGTTTCGAAAGTTACATAAATATGGCGCATACAGATTTTAATCGAAGTCTCGCTAACAGACATAATTTAAACTATAATTCAGTCGGTCATTATACTGCAATAAAAAGCTCGTCAAATTTCTTAAAAAACCGACTTCACTAAATGCTATGCAGCATGGGTTGGCCCTGATATTTTTAACGTATGTCGTATCATATGTCAGGTCTAACATAAATGTGATTATTTGAAAACCTCCCGAGGATTCAGCTTCCGTTGACCCGGAGATGTGTTTTGCAGTCAGTGAGGTAGGTCTCAAGGGAGAAACAGGAACCTCGCAGAATGAAAAAAAAATCACAGAGCAAAGCTGAGTCTAGACGAAAGAGGGGAAGCAGCGAATACATACTCTTTTAGTGCAAATTTTTCATACTTGAGTGAGCACATGAATCGTAATTTGTTGCTTGTTTACTGTGAAGTCACTTTATTTATTTACACAAGATACCGCCCAGGTGCCTTAATTTTGTTTACCCCTGAATTCACCCCCTCAACACGTGGAAGGGAGGATGAGCGACATTCTCTATGTTAAACATGGGCGTACATTGTGAGACAGGCGAGGAAAGCAGGGCATGGAGGGGTGATAGGAAGTGGATTGACGAGACAGGCAATGGATTGACAAAATATCAAGGAACTGCCATTGAGGAAGGAAAGATATGAAAATTTCTTTCCGTCAGTCATATAAAATAATCCATTTCTTCTCCTCCGTCCAGTGGTCTCGAACGAAATTAAGTCGCCAGCTCTCTGCGCAGTCTCCTCTTCTCATCCCCCATCCCCGCACGAAATAGAATCAGCTTGGCTGTTTCTCCCCGCAAATCTCATTCGGAATGTTTATAGCCTGTCGCCTGGCGACCTCGCTTATCATCCATAATGCATTACTTCGTAAGAAAACACAAACTAGACCCCTAGATTTATCAATCCGACTTTTTAAATGGCTGTAATGATTATGAAAGAGAATTCAGCCCGCCTAATCTACGCCGTGATAAGAGATTGCGATAAGCAATCGGCATTGTAAATTCACAACAAACCTTTTTGTAAAGAGTGATATATTGTTCCCAGCTCTTTTGGGTGCAACTATGATCGTGTCTATGAAGCTGGCAAGTTTTCGTAATGATGTCGGTATTCGCGTACTTAAAGAACCAGAAGAAAAAAAAATCTGATGAAAGAAAGTCGGAAGATGGATGTGGCGTCTACATGAACATCATCGCGGATGTTTGGCACTTTAAAGAAACCGAGTTAACGAACACCTCCTCCTCCCCCCCTACTTTCAAGTTGGCCTTTACTCCCTCGTCGCTAGCTCATCTTTTTGAGCTGTCTCCTCTCGCTCGCATATTACAGGCATATACATAGCATTAGGCGGCAGAGCGGTATCAGAGGTGTCAAAACACTCCATCTCTCTTGTCTTCCTCCCTTTCTTTTCCTTCTCTTCTATCTCTCCCACCCTGTTTCCCCTTGATTGCATAATATGAGACTTTGCCAAAGTCAAAGGCATGTGATATGACAGAGTTCTCGTTCTTAACAATGACGACATAACTCAAGTCGAACACTGTAAGTCTTATAACGAGTGCACATAAGTAACAAAATCTAAAGTTGAATATTGGTTTGTACATGAATGTCTATATTTATACCACTGTTGTGTGCTTTTTACTAACGAAATTTGGATGGTATCTGAGGTAAAGTTCAGGCTTCAGCTGGACGAGATTAGAAGGAAGGAGATTTTCCTGGCATAATGTACATCTTTATTGAGTGATTCAGTCACATGTGTTATCAATTTTGATGGTTTTAGAAATATAAAATAATACCAAAGATCGACTGAAGGAATTGATCAGCTTATTATTATTAACTGAATAGGTGACCGTTCTTCTGGATCATTTATTAGAAGACCAAATTTGTCATACCGTTATGAATGAATTGACTCGGACTTTGCCACAACTTGTTGTCGCTTTTTCTGCCCATCGGTGTCTCTCATTCTCTCTTCCCACTGTTTTCTTCATTCTCTCTTTCCACCCATTTTCAGCTATTCTCTCTTTAACCGTTTTCCCTCATTTTCTCTTCCACAGGTTTCTTTGATGTTCTCTCTTTCCACGGTTTTTGCTAATTACTCTCTTTCTACAATTTTACCTCATTTTCTCTTTCCAACTTTTCCCTCATTCTCTCTTTCAACCGTTTTCCATTATTCTCTCTTTCTATCGTTCTCCCCCATTTACTCTTTGTACTGTTTTCCCCCATTCTCTCTTTCCAGTTTCCCTTCTTCTTTCTCTCCACCCTGCCTATTTTTCCGTCCCTCACTAATTGCATCGTAAGTTCTATATATCCTCCCCACTTCTTAGCTTCATATTTATGATAGACAGTAAATTTTAAGCGTTTCTACAGTTGCCAGCCATTTCTATATCTTATCCCTCAATTTATTTCTATAACCACCCCCTCACTCTCCCAGCTCCCTATTTTCACTCACTCTGTTTCATTTAATGAACTTCTGTATTTGTCACTCTTCCTGTCACCGCATACGTCTGTTTGTCTGACCTTAATGCTCTCGTCTGACCTTTGCAACCTTGACTCCTGCTCATCTGCTAGTCTATTACAGATTTGTTCAACCAGAGTAACTTTTTTTTTTTCTATACAGCTTCCCTTTTTTGGGACACACTCTATGAATCGATGATTCGACTCTAGTCAGAATGTACTTTTCACGCTCTCTCATCCATGCGTATATAATATAAAGAAGAAAATGGCCTTAACTAAGGTTAATAATGTGTTAGACTGGAGAGAAAAAGCCTTGAAGAGGTACTAATCATACTGTATTCAACCCGGTTTATATCTTATACATTTCGTTTGCCTAAAAGTATCAATACACAAGCGTCAAGGCATGTGGACTATGTTTATATATCCATGTGAATATCTGCGTATACCTGTCTCAATAACTTTGCCAATATCTCCCTACTGAATAAAATAACCGAGTTTTTGACCAACAAAAATAGATCCATGCCAAACCGATTTTTGGCCCAGCAAGAAATGTCATCTCATCAAAATTTCGCCAAAAGCGGTAGAGTGTTGAACAGGTTCTTGGCCCTGGGGCTTGCTATGAATTTCGAAGGAGAAAAAAGATTTATGATGTCTCGGGAAAACCAGTGCCTCTTCCGGTGTGACGCTTTTGGAAACAGCCATCGTCTTGCAGTCTCCACGGATCAATAGATCGATGATAATCATTATAATGCGTGGTATGGGAGACACTTTTTAACATGATATGGGTCATTAGAATTCTCATGATTTGGATCATTAAAATGACTGCGACATATTTTTACAATAGGGACCACCAACGAAAACGACGTAACAGTACAGGTACTCACTTTGAGCCAGAACAAGAAGAATGAGGGTCGTGATGCAAGCATGCGTTTTCATGATGTGAGCTGTGCGATGGTGAGCGTTGTCATTGCATCAGGAACGCTGCCAACCACGCCATAAATGGAGATGAGTTATTTTGGACACTGTCCATCTTCGCTCAAACCTCTGTAAGCCGGAGGTACCAGCAGTAATCTTGTGGCTAAGCTGTGACAATCTTGGCTCGTGCAATCCCTTTCCCTAAAATTCACTTTTCAGCAAAGTTCAGCACTTTTAGAGTCCAAGAGCGATGATGGAAACTATCTTTTTTCACAAATTCGCCCTAAATGAGTATGACAAGTAAACAATCTTGCAGGAGCTGTGTTGAATAATGAAGCGGAGATATTTGATCACCGCAAAGAAACTGCAAACATAATGGAATTGAAAACTCGAGAAGGTCGAAATTGCCTGCAAAAGATTTGTCGATACGGAATGTAGGGCAGCAAAATTGTGATCAGTGTTGAAGGTTTGAAGTGTAGAATTTCGTGGCATATATCAAATATATTGCCATGAAGGTGAGCAGAATCTCTGAATAGGTCACTCTTTCCTCGGTATGTAATTCACCCAAATCAGAGGCGGATATCGATTTTTAATCCCGGTCTTCCGTAAATTCCGGCTAATCTGTGGCCACATTCAGTTATAACAAGCTTGATATCTTCCGGGATTTGCTGCTGTCGTTCACCCACGGGTTCGACCTCGTCTGGGGGTTTTACAGGGGAAGTAAACGTCGACTTACGCAGTCTCCCTCCATAATTTCCCTCGTATCTGAGCATCCTTCATTTTCAGAGCCGGAGTTTTTTATGCTCTACTGCGTCTAGCCCATGTTGATGGAAACCTGGGGAAAAGAAAAAGAGGAAAGAGACTGTTTAATTTAGTTCCAGTAACAAGAAAGGGAGAGGCGGTTTAATTTACTTCTGGAAACAGGAAGAATAAATGACTGTTAAATTTACTTTTAGTTTGAAAGAAAAGAAAAACAAGGCTAAGACGGTTTAATTTACTTTTAATGACAAGTAAGAAAGGAGTATGTGTGTGTGTGTGTGTGTGTGTGTGTTTATTTTTTTAAAGGAGGTGGGGGCGGTTTAGCTGTTGCTGAGAGTGTTATTTCTTATCAAGCTTCCAGATAGAGTCGTGGCTATGAAGATGATGCAACTGAAAATGATAGGAGAAACAAGAGGATAATTATGATGCACTGAAAACCGAACGATCAGAAAAAAGAGAAAAGAAAGATAGAAGAGGAGAAGACTTAGAAGACATGCGGGAAGAATAAAGAAGAAACAACATCAAGAGAACATATAAAGGTAGAAGAAAAAAAAATGAATACAGATGTGAGAAAAATACAAAAGAGATAACGATGCAGAGCGAAAGAGACAAAGAAAGCAAAAGAAGAAGAAGAAGAATAAAAAGAATGAGAAGAATAAGAGACAAAAAGAAGAAGATAGAGAAGATCACGAAGTCAGAAAAAGAGGAGAAAAAAATTGAAAAAAAAGAAAGAGAAGGAGAAAATAAAATGGAAAAGGAAATCGAGGGGCAGGAGGAGGAGGAGGAGGAGGAGGAGGAGAAGGAGAATAAGAATAAGAATAAGAATAAGAATAAGAATAAGAATAATAGTAAGAAGAAGCAGAAGAAGAAGACAATTAAAGGACAACGAAAAGAGGGAGAAACAGAAAAAAGAAGAAGAAGGAAAGAAAAAAAGAAAGAAAGAAAGAAAGAAGGAGAAAGATAGGGGAAGATAATAAAGAAGAAAAATATATAAAAAAAATGGAGAAGAGGGAGGAGAGGAAGACAGAAAAAGAAAAAGGAGAAAATGAAGAAAACAGTCGGTTGATGTTAAAACTATATCTAACAGGACCTGGGGGAGTGCAGGCTAGGCTAAATCAGCGGCATTGAAAGACGAAGGTTTGTTTTGATAGCAGTTTTGATGCAAGAACATGCAGTGTTACCCACCAGCGAGTCTGTCTCACAACTAAAACAGCTTCCTCCCCGGAGAGTCATTATTTTCCATTAAAACACTCCTCCATACAGAGCTGATCGCGCCTTTCACAAGGGATAAGACACCTGTTCTGCTTAGTTCATATTGAAACAGCGACACTCCCCGCGTCGATGCAACACCATCGCATCGCTTACTGTAACACGTATGTATACCTATACTAACAATGAAGTTTATTCAGCGCTTTTGACAACAGTTACTAACCAGCATTGTTGTTGAGCAAGGGAGTCTGTTCCGTTTACCTGTCATCGACTTAACCAGACTTTTGCTTAATCGCTATAAAATTCAAACAGTAATACGCGTTTAGGTCAACAATACCTTTATTTAGCTCAGATACTCTTGTCAAGAAGAGGTTACGACGTCATTTAATCGCAGCATCCACATTATCGCAATTCTTCATGAAGTTACGATTAAGTGGCGTCGACTGTAGTTTGATTGATTATTCTTTCCTGATACGTTTTTCACACCTCTCTCTCTCTCTCTCTCTCCCACTCTTTTCACCCTTTCGTGAGCTCTTCCTTTCGTGCTTCGTCTCCATCTCTCCCCGTGAGTGCTTCCCCAGCCTTTAAACTTTCATCCATGTCTTTATCATCAGTTTCCGCCAACCCATAATTACATTTACGGTGGTATTAGTTTCTCAGCCTTTCGTGCCTGTCGGCTGGTGGGTAACGGTAGGCTAGGCAGTTACTACGGTATAATGCTTTTAAAGGGATCCACTACTCTTTCATCGTTTCTTACTGTGGTGCACACTGCTCATCTGTAATTCAGTACACTGTGTGTGCAAAATGGCCCGCAAAAGTGCTAAAAAGTTGGGTTTTTTTTGTTTGTTTTTGTTTTTTTCGGTTGTGGGTGGTGAACTTGAGGAAATGTTATCTCAAAATAAAGTTGTTATTTTGTCACCCGATTTCACACATTTTCTGCGAGACCTTTATGTACAACATTACAGAGGGGTATTCAATATTTGCGTCTCAAGAATAAGTTACACGTAACTAAGGGAAAAGCTTTCTTTCAAAGAGATAATAATAAGAAACATCAAATGCCTCTGTAATTACATGAAATACATACAGTATGTGTGAGATCTGGAGGTGAACTCTAAGGTTACTGCATAAGCATACTGAAGAAGGCATTCATTCATTCATTCATTCATTCATTCATTCATTCATTCATTCATTCATTCATTCAGTCAGTCATACATAAGCCATTAGATCTTAAAGATATATATTACTATTAAGATTATTATTATTAAATCAGGCACAATAATTGGAGAGC
>JAWQUT010000007.1:2193641-2216156 GCA_033807755.1 Ellobium chinense | reverse complement strand
ATATATATATAAATATATAGTAATATTTGTAATATCTTTATCGAATCATAAGACCATTTCCTCTTATTTTTCTCTGTGTTCCACTCTTCTCATGTCATTGGCACTTCTCAATTCACAAAACCTAAACAATATTTTTTTAACACAGCGCAAAAAATACTTCATTATAAACGTCCTCCTTCCCAATAATCCAGTGGCAGGACACCATATTTTCTAGAAAAAAACAACTTGCAATGTCCTGTAATCTATAGTTCTTAGTGTCTTTTTGAAAGTTTGGCCGGGTGGATATTTGCCATCCTCTTAGCTTTTTCAGAATTCAAATGGGCCACCAAGATGGTGACAATACAGAATGAAAATCTTTACTTCATCACAACTTCTGTTCTAAGCACAGAAGAGTCGTGACGTTAGCTATGTCGTATAACGAAGGAAGCATTCTTGAAAGCGCTCTGAATTCAGCGCCCTCCTCACCTTTTTTCCAGCAATTTTCTGAATCCGCAGTAACTCACAATATCTTGATTATTTCTGTACAATTATCTGAATGACCCTCCTGGAGTTCAAAGCCATCTTCCACCACTTAGCTGGAACTGCGGTATGATATACATTATGTATACTATTTACATGTGTACTGCCTAACCCCTTGGTTATTTCTGTTTGAATACTTATTTCAGGTTTGTTTTCAATGTGATTTCGGAACGATCTTTCGTCCCGGTAATTCGCTTAGCTAAGACCACAGGAAATTACCAATGGTCCTACTTTCAAGGAATAAAAAAACACCAACAAAACCCTTAGGTTTGGAGAAACATGTTCAAATGCTTGCTTGTATTGCTTCTTAGTGATCAAAACCACGCTTCATTTTCGTGGGTCGCGGATATACCTGTATTCTTCTCTCACAATCTTCTTTGATAAATTATTTGTGAATATCTCTTCCAGACAGACATGCAGAGATTACGCTGGTCTTGATCAGCCGCATGCTGTATTTGTCTTGAAAGAAACTTTGTTTAGACAAATGGAGGAGAAACTGTAAAGTTCAACACCGTTCCCCCTTTCCTTTATCTTCTACACGTTGACATCTTTAAATTAGACTCCTAAAAAAGTGGGTTCTCAGTATTTTTAGAGGGGAGGTTTTCAGCAGTTCCTCTTCTATGATTCCGGGTTTCTGATAACATTTTTGGAGTAATTTAGTCTTAAGAGATGAACATGATCAACAGAACAACCGAAGTGGCCACATAATCAAGTTTTTATCTTTGGCGTTGTTCTCCGTCTTTCTCATTCGTCTTGGTCATACGCCCTTTCGTCGTATCCTTCTTTCTTCTCTTCTTCATCTTCAACAATCTCGGCAGTTAGCTAAACCATATGCTCTGGAGCACCGTCCTCCCATCAGGTTCTGATTGACCAACTAACTGACTAAGTGACTGACTGACTGACTGATTGACTGACTCCCTCACTGACTGATTGACTGATTAATTTAGTTTATTTAATGCCACATAGGTCAAGGTGGCACTATTCACCGACCTATTACGCTCACACAAAAGTTCGGACATGTACAGACTCTAGCTGAGATAAAGGATGTCGACGAGCTGCAAATATTGAATTGAGCAAGTTTCAATCATCCATGTGACTAATGCGTACCTGCAATATACCGCACCAATATTTAAGAAATTACAGGCGGTTCTTTTCAACCGTGGTTAGTGCTCAGCCACGTATTCTGTCATCCTGCTAGCACTGCCAAGCCGCTCCAAAGACAATGACAGTCACAGATATCCAATTATCCTATTTCTATTTTCGAAAGTAGTTAGCGCCTATGGATGGCCACCTGATGATTATAACAGTAGAATGGCGCAAGTTTTAAGACAAAATTGGCTTCCAAGAAATACTGGGCCGCCACAAGGACATAATATACTTCAAGTGCATGTTATGATGGATGGGGGTACTTTGTTCTTCTGTCTACAGTAATTATGGGTGTTGTGTTTTGACACAGCTGAAAACAGACTTGCAACATCTCTGACATCATCCTAATTCATGATGTAGCCTGACATTAACTACAGGCTGAACAAGAAGCTATCTCATCTTGCGTCTCCCAGTGGCCGTATGCATAATCCTTACGTTAGTTAACGCATTGCGGTAACCATGGGAAACTTCCAAAACATTAGTAGTGTTCACTCCTTGAGCACTTTCTACTTTATCCTACTTGATTTTTGTTCACTGCAGTTAACGCAGTACATTAATTAACGTATGAATTATGCATACGCACACAGGTTACTCACACACTTCTCTGACAAAATGTTGGCAAACTGTTGTCTTCGGTCTGTTTTTCCCTACTTGAGTCTCTAACAAATATGACGCACTCCTTGGGATTTTATACTAATTCTATTACATTTTTTAAAGCCGAGATCTGAAATTCCAAAACTTCTGAAAACACGAAAAGAGGGCTTCAGTTTCAATCTTCCAGTGTGTTTCATGCAACATACCCGCTTGTTGTTTTATAGCTCATATTACACATTTTCAGGTAGGATGCACTTCCACTTCTAATTATAGCGTATAGAAATTGTTGTGGATTAAGCGTTGGAAATAGACTACTGGGTAAATATGTGAATAAACATCAAAATCATTATTGCAAAAGAGGCGTCTTCAAATCTATGACAGTGGATAAAATATGAAACACACATTAATATATTTATTTAAAAAAAACAACCCCGCAAGAATATGACATTGGAAGATACAAATAAAGAAATATATACAATACATAGACTATATAAGCCATAAGCAAACAGTAATTTGCTCTCTCAGTTTAGCGATGAACATAATAATATAATTTAATCATACAACATTGATGATAAACAAAGCTGACAGTATGCAGCTCCCTGACTATATTACATTTCCCAATCCCGACTCGTATGCAGACTGTGGCATTCATGCATGCCAGAACACATCATCTTCGACTCTTGTTGCTTGTGCACTTGTTTTTCCTTAATTTTCGATTTTATATTCCATTCTAGGCTTGATTTCTTTAGGAAAGCCTTTTGGCCTATCATTTTTTATACATTATCTATCGAGGTCAAGACAAAATTCCATCACTCAATTACAAAAATTTCCAAATCTACGAGGTAGTGATCCCTGGAAATATACAGAGATACTAGGGATTGAAAATCTCTAGGGACTCTCTTGAAGTTTTCATCGGTGGTTCTCAGCTGAGAACGGTATATTTAGCAATGCAGAAAATGCAGCTTCTACACACAGAAGAACACCCTTTGCTTTGCCATGTGAGTATGTGAAGGGGAAGCATTTCAGGTGTGTAAACTTAAGTGCTAGAAAGAAGGTGCAGAACCTCATGATATGTAATTTTTTTTTGTGCCCATTTTATTTTTGTAGTATGCTTTCAGCAGACATCATCTTGAATTGCAGGGTTCCGCAGTAATCTTGTTACAAATAATTCAGCATAACGTTTTAAAGGAAGATTCATCAGTATTTTTATGTATGTAGTTTCCAATATTGAATTATATGAATTTGAAACCAGTATGAAATACTCCGTAAACAGCGTAGGACGGAGATGCAGGTGGGATTTTAAAGTGGTCTCAAAAAACGTCGAGGTATATGATGCGGCGAAAAGGAAGGAGGAACCAATCGAGAGAATACAAACAAGAAAAAAATGTGAACCAAAAAAAAAAAAACTGCACAAAGGGGATTAGCGAAAATGTCAAAGCCAGGACTGATGGGGCTGAGGAAGGGATAAATATCACCGCTGGCCTTGAAATATTGTCTCCTAGTACAGATGACGTCACCTACCGACGACCGTGTTAATCTTCTGCAAGCTCAAGACTTCAGTTCTGTGGCTCAATTCTCCCCCTCCCTCACTTCAGCCTTTCTATACACCCAGCCCCACACACATACCACATGTAATTATCTTTAATAATAATGTTGCCTACTATGCAAAGGCGTAAATGATGTGAAAAAATGCACATAGCACACGTGTGTCTTTAAGTGCAACGTCTTAAGAAGAGAGTGAGAGCTGATAGTCTGCGTGAATATATCAAAAACCGATCTGATTTGAATGTTATGTACGGAGAGAGAGAGAGAGAAAATGCGAGACGCGGATGCAACCCATTTCTCCTTCGTGGTTAAAGTAAGCAGTTCTTGAGTGCAGAAAGCTGAAGGAGATTACTGGGTGCGCGAAGATCTTGAGGTGCTCTATCGAAAACACGTTGGAAGAGCGTGGAGAAAAGATGCTTCTCAGACTCAAAGACGATTTACAAAATGAGGGAAAAATTTTGGCGCGAAGAGCTAAGAGCCAGGCAATAATTTTTGTGAGGGGGAATGTTTCTTCTTTATGGACTGCTCTAAAGGCCGCGGCAATGAAATGAGGCTTTCAGAATGCGAGTGATGAGTGGACGGTGTCATCAAATTACTGAAAAATTGCTCCCTGTCCTGTATTAAGCTGGTGATGCCGAATAGTATACCCTCTTACAAAAGAAAATGAAGGCTTCATATCTTCCCTTATAACTCGCGTAGTTCGTGTCCGATTGCAACGAAATTTTCGGACAACCTGCAATGATTTTTGTGTTAGTAGTGGGCCCAAATTCAGCGAGATTGAATATCAAGCACAGGCAAGGTGATACTCGGGGATTCGAAATGAAAAGTCACACTCGCTAAGAACGAGTGTGTCCTCCTCTTAAAGCAATCACAGCTGTACAGAAGCGCCTCATTGGGTGGATTAAGCCCTTGATTGCAGCTTGGGAGAAATTAATTCAAGTATATGTGAGTTCAACTTGTACATGAGTTTGAGGTGAAATTTGGAACGTGACGATCGAGCATGCCCCACACACTGGTATAGGATTAAGATCAGATGAATTTTATGTTGGCCTGATGGAGAAATGACGGCATTGCTCGATGAGCTACTACATTGTCCTACATAAGAGTAAAGCCTTGTCTCTGACGTTGAAAAAAAGAATGGGACATTACGAGGTGTCAGAACTTCTAGAATATACTACATGCAGTGAGGTTCCACTGTATTAGTACCGACTGTGTTCTAAAATTCTGTTATTCCCCCACGCATCATAATGCTATGCCAATTAAAGTCCAGAGCCAGTTCTGAGCATATCATTCACGTGGACGTCTGTAAACCCTGATCCTACCATCATAACTTTCCAGCTCTGTCTGGAATCGTCTAAGAACATGACAGACTGCCATTACCTCTGCGGTAATCTGATGTGCACATTTGCCCACTAAAGTCTGGGCGACGTTTGTTGGTTCCCTGCAGTTGAACGAAAGGGGTGATTCTTTTTTTGTTTGAGCGGTCCTTTGGAGGTTCAAAATATTGAAACTGTAAGTCTCTAAGCCAGCCATGACGGCTGTGACTAATGCGGAAAAGCTAGAAAAGAATGCACTGACTGCTAAAAAAACCCAGCTTTCTTGAATCTTGCGAGTGGTGCTTGCTACACGTATGTCTTTGCCTAATTTATTGGCATACATACTACCATTGAATCTTGTCACATCCTTCTCCGTTAAAGGCCGCGCTGATATAAAGTTCCACTAACAACTTTCAAACTGTAGACGCTGGCCGCCATTATTGCCGAGCTCTTCTGGATTTTCAAACTCACGTCTAAGCTCCACCCACTTTCCAACGGGCTAAGGCAAGCGAAAAATGTGTCTCTGTTCTGGGTGTAGCGTGGCTGAAGTCGAGGGCGTCAGACAGGCTGTCGCGGGTGTATGTTTCTTTCCTTCCGACGAGGTAAAACTGTCCAATGATACATGGCTGTTATTCGATAATGCATTTATGGTGTCACTTGTCCTTTGCGCAAGCTGGAAACGGTTCTGTAAATGGACATTGCGAATAAATCCGTTCTGCCGGTCATCCTTGGTCTCTGATGGCGCCTGTAACCCGAAAATGTTGTTGCAATCAGTAAAGTGTTAGTCGAGTAACATTAAACATCCTCGATACTACCAGCGTTAAGACATACGATAATCTGATTTCTTTCTGTGGCCGTATGCATAATCCTTACGTTAGTTAATGCAATGCGGTAACCACGGGAAGCTCCCAAAACATTAGTAGTGTCCACTGTAGTTAATGCAGTACGTTAATTAAAGTATGGATTATGCATACGGCCACTGGTTCTGTAAGGTGTGGCATTACGCAAACAATAAAATGAATCCAAGTCTAATCAAGGCAGATTTAGTGCAAAGACTTAATCTTTACAATAAATGACACAAATTTACATTTAAAACGTATCTTTAAGTTCGAAATGAAAAATAAAAGCATTTCACGTAATCAGATAGCATGAGCAGTATTTGATTTTGTTTTGACAAATAAGAAGTGAGTACACTTTCAGGGACAGCAGTTACTCAATACAGGTAATCTGAATGGATAGCTTTTAAAACAGACACCTTCCAAATGTATCCACGTTGTTTTGTAATATAGACTAGTTTATGTAACAGTATAAGTGAAAGCGCTAGTTATAGGTGCCAAAAAGATCATTAGGAGGATTCAATACCAGGTGAAAATGAGCGTTGGGCTAATGAAAAGTTCATAGCCATGAGCTGTGTCATTCTGACCCAACCTGACTGTAAGTTGAGCTCATATAGGGCAATAAATAGGGATCATATTCCAGTTAGCTCAAAAAACATTTTGTTTTACAAGGCGTGCCTTGGCTTAGCAAAAGGGGTTCTAAGTTTGTTGGAGGGTGGAGATGGGGTGAGGAAGGCTGATACACGTAGGAGTTGTTGAGAGGGAACACACACGCAGTGACCATACAATGTGTGGAATGCCTATAATTCTATAGTAGTATTCTGGCACGTGTAGTTAGTCAGTAGTGCTATAATTACTATAAACTCGCATCTGATGAAACAGACTATAATTATTTTGTGCTCAGTGACTACAAATCACTGCAAAGCCAACTTCCTGGCTGGGATGTAAAATTCAAAATGATTTCAAAACAAGAATTAAACAGTGCAATCTCAGACCTAAGCCATATCCACTGTGCCTGCAATATTTTCTCCAGACCATACGATCGTGCGATTCATCTCTTAAATTTCAAAAATCCCACCTAAAATTACATTGAACAGGCACCGATTTTCGCTTCTTTCCTGCACTGCAAAGTGTGTATTACTTGAGAAAAATCTAACCTCCCTTTAAAAATATAATCCTCCCCCCCCCTCCAAAAAAAAAAAGCCTCCTCAAATTTATAACAAAGGGGAAATGTCTTCTTTAACTCATGTGATCTATGGAAAAAAAATAAGCTAACTCGAGCAATCTCTTCTTAGCTACCCCAGCCAGATGTGACTGGTCTTAGCAAGAAAAGTATTGATCTTATATCAGCAGTAAAGAACTGCAGCAAAAAAAAACAACAAAAAACCAACATCCGAATATAAACTGCAGACACTTTTTTGTTCAAGAAATTATTCGTAAAGACTCCGTTTCATACCTCAAGGATGAAGGAAAAAAATGATCGAGACAATTCCATAGAAAGCCACGATAATTACATAAATTTTCTGAAAAATTTTGGTTTATCAGCAAGTAGCTTTTGGTTGTTTCTGACTTGGGTTAAGATGCCCCTTTAATTATTAACCGGAACCGGTTGCTGTAAAGTCTAAGGTTTTCAAAAGTCAGTGTAACTGACGCAGCATGCTGCTGGAATTTCCCAAAGTTGATTTGGATTTGCAAACTTTTGTTTTGGTTCTATGTTCTCCAAGAATCGCCATATTTAAAAAAAGACCAGTTTCATTGGGCTGCATCACATATGGTTTCGCTTCGTTTATCTTGCTTTAGTACGCTGCGTTTGGTAAATACACTCAAAGAATTTGCCAGCAGCATTTTATGCAGACCTTAGGACCGTCTCGGGCTGGCGTCTATTGCCCTCCATCTAAACGCACTTGAAGGCACAAGATGAGAAACGAGAGTAGAGAGGTAAATATATTTGAGCAAGAGCTGAGATTAAAAGCAATAAAAAATATCGCAAACCCCAAATAAATAAGCGATACCTCACACAATGACGAGCCAGAGCCAGGACTCAATGTCGGACAGGGCTGGGATTAGAACGAGGGGTGAGTCGGGGGTTGAGTGGCATCGCTTGGATTTCTTACGGTGTCAGATCATAAAAGACATCTCGTGGCATTTTGCCCCTCGCCTTCTCCTCCCGCAGTGGAAGAAAAATTACAGCAGCGGAAAAAATCCTACAGGTTTGAATGACGGTGGCCGCCATATCAGTGAAGAGTAACTGAACGACACTCTGTCAGCAAGTTTGTCTTTTTAGAGAAATAAATAAGTAAACTGAAAAACTTTTGCCACAAAAAGGTAAATAATTTAAATCTTTACTTCAAGTCTGAAGGCAGCTATGGAACTATGAAAGGAATGTCATTCCAAAATTAATTTCTTTAATGAATGCTAGAGGTATTTGTATTAATCTCCCACTCCTTCAGGTTACCTTTGTTTTACAATAAAGCAGAAAGGGATTCTAATCAAAAGGCTCATTAACTCTCTCATGTTACGAAAGCAAAACTAAAAAAAAAAAAAGAAAAAAATCGAGCTTAGATAGGCGGAGAAGTTGAGAGCATGAAATAGCTAGAGGTGGTAATACGAGTTATAAAGGAAATTCAATGGAATACTGAGGAACCACACCGCTGCTGATGAAAGACCTATAAAAAAAAAGAAAAGGAATGATGAAGTACAGCTGAAGGCACAATTCTAGTTCCATCTATTTACTTCCCAGCTTTGTGTACTTATCTTGGGCCTGAAAGGGAGTGAAGGAAGCACTGGTAAACCTACTGTTCATATATGTGGGTCTTATTTGTTAAGTAGAAGACCCCTGTGTGTGGTACAACTTGCCCTTTCAAACCCGCCTTAATGGAATCATTGGCATCGCAGAATGGCAAAGTGCGCGCAAACACAAAACGGGGGAGACCAGAAAAAGGGGAATGAAACAGATATCCCTGACTGCCAAGCGATAATATTCAGCCTCAGGCAATATTTGTCTCCAAACATTTCAGCTTTTCAATTCTCTCTTATTTTTTTGCCCTTGTTCGCATTTACGTAATACGCTTGCTTCCGTCGCCTGGTGGGTGGATGGTTGCCGGAGGGGATGGGGTAAACTTATCATGGGGAGGCCGCTTGTAGGGTTATGAATGGCTTTGGTATTTTCCCTGCTATTAACGTGCTCGATACTATTTCGCCCCTCCTGGCCGCTCATCTGTCACAGCTTGTTAAATAGTGACGTTTATCCTGGCATGCCGCGCGTACCGGGCGCGTGATAGACGCCTTCATTACCAAGGTGGTTATCTATGTAGTCGGGGGCAGAGTCAGGAATAATTTGTGGTAAGGAAAGATGAAAAAGTCGAAAAAAACGAAGATGATTCTGCTGCAAATGATGATAATGACAATGCTGATTGTGAACTTAATAGTTATTATTACAGAAGGACATTCACTAACGTACTTTATAACCGTATTTATTGAATGGAGTCAAGCGTTGTGGTAATGCAGAGAAAATAAAGATTTAATTTTGTCTTATCGTTCCTAGCGTCGTAATTTGTTGTTAGGCTTCATTACTCCTGGTTTTCTGACTGCAGTTACTGCCCTTCCCAATCTTGTTTTCATATCCTTCCAGGCGTCTCTTTCGCAATCTATGCTTGCAGATGTCAAAACATGTGAAACCATCAACATTTCCCACCAGCTCAATTTGTCCGATATTGTACTCAGATAATCTAGTGTTCGTTGATATCATCATTGCCATTATCATCAATGTGGTTGATGACGATCAGTCTAGTGGTGACGACGATTACACAAGGCTGATAATTGGAGGCAATGGAAGAAATCAACGGCAACAATATTCTGTGTCAAGTTAAAACTTGGCTATAATAAGTTTAAATAATATGACGTACACAAATATGCTGAAACGAGTGTCAATTCCCCCCCCCCCCCNCCCCCCCCTCTCCCCAAACTAAAAATGGCTGATAGTCTGGATAAATAAAGCCTTTCTTTGGCTATTTTTGAACAAAGACAGAGTTTCTGCCTGTCTATCGCTCATTTTATTACCCTGGCTTCCAATATCTCATCTGTCAAATATGTTCCTGCCCAGCTTGGCATGAGTCAGAACCATCTACTGAAAACATCTTACAAGCCATCAAAGACTGAAGGCATAACAGGCAGGAGAGACGCCCGCGTTTATCAGATCCGTCCGTGATCACAGTCATTTGCGCACGGGCGAAGGGAATCTTGTTAGTGTGCGGAGCTAATCAGTTTACGTCACAGTAGCATGATGCGTAAAGGAAGGAGAAAAGCCAGTTTTCCGAAGACAAGGACTAGCGGTTGGAGCCCGTTAGGTGTGGACTGTGCAGATTTATAGCTAACATTTTAGTGGCTGGTGCTAGTATATATAGATTTATGGTTTTTCAATGCAGCCTGGTAATGCAGTGATGCTGTCGGAGCTCATGTGCAAAGGTAAAGGGAATGAGGGAAGGGGCACATACGGCAAGGAAGACAACGAGAATAAGGAGGAACTGAAGGCGAGAGAGAGAAGAAAGGGAAGAGGATTCCTCGTACAAGGACGAGGAGACGGAAGAGGAGGCAAAAGAGGAGGAGAGAAAGAGGAGAGCAGGAGGAAAAAGAAGTGATTTCTTTTAGGCAATATGGTCGAAACAACTTCATTTTTCAGTCTGCTAAAGCGCATCGTCGCGTAAGTTCAGTATTTTTCTGAAAACTGGTGAAAACAGAGTCCTCAATACTACCCTCCGCTTGTTTGCAATTAAAAGACGTAAAACTAATTAAGCAGAATCCTTTTAACAATGGATACAGCAGGAGAAGGTATAAAGGGGCAATGGTGGTAAAATCCTAAGCACAAGCAGTTGGAATGAAAGATGATGTAGCAGGGGCAGAGGAAAGGCGTAGATATGAAGCGAAAGAGGATGAAGACATAACAGGGAGAATGGTAATAGGAAAGGTAGAAGAAGAATCATAAAATGAAGTGAAGACTAAACCTATTTAAAAAAGACAGTGCGATTGCGAAGAAAAGATGGGAAATGAGGAAAACAAAGACGGGAGGCTAATAAGCGAAATGGCAGAGGAGAATAACACGTTCAAGAGAAGAAGGAAATTTCCAAATATTGTGCACCCATAATGATGAAAAGGAAGACACCATAAACTCCTGCACCGATAATGATCTCAAAATTCTCATTAGAGATAGTGGGAATAAACGATGCTCTCGTATCTGACCTGACAGCATCAGGAGGAGGAAACAACGAGTGAGCCAAGAATGCGGGATCAGTAGGAGAGTGTCTAAAAACCATGTCACTGTGATAATGAACGGCCGTAGCGTGGATCAGTGGTCACTTTGCTGAAGTGGTGGATAGGGGAGGGAGAGAAAATCAGACCACCACCAGCTTCTGTCTGCCTATCCATCTCTCTGATCTTTTGTCTGTCCAGCTCTGTGTCTGTTTTCGGTTCCCTCACTTTCGGTAGATGGCATATGGATACAGAAATATAGAGAAATAGTATTCCAGTATCATGGTTACGCCACAATACGCCCCGGAATCCAGTGGCCATTTTATAATTGTATTTTGTATGGCTGATTATCAAAGCAAGACTACATTACTGAAGATCATGAAACATATATAAAAGGCATATACACATATATAAATAAAATACATCTATTGCCTTGCAGGTCGACGCCCCTAAATCCAGTGATCGTTGTTGTGTAACTTGAAAGGCTAATTATCTAAGTCAGACCTATATCGCTAGTGCTAATGAAGATACATTACTTATATTAACATGTGTTTCACTGCGGTGCGTGCAAGTTTTCGACACCCCTGAACTCGGTGACCTCTTTGTACTTTGTGGGGCTGGTTATCAAGTACAGACCTATAGGACATCATTGCTTATACTGAGAATGCTTAAATACATTATTATGCTTTGCGGCCATGCCAGTTTTTGACGCCCCTGATTCCAGTGATCATTTTGAACTCTGATTCATGGGTAATTACCAAAACCAGACCTTTGTCCCTAATGGCAACGAGGATACCATTAAATACATTAACATAGATAGCAACGTGGATAACATCTAAGGCTCTTAAGGACAGAAGATCTTGCTGCTGTGTACGTGGTAATGGTGTGGTAAGCAATTTATACATGAATAATTAATATTTCTGTTGTCTGTACTGTATACAGCATGGGGTAACCCAGGGGAACCTGTAAACGAGGGAAGGCCTATTCTTAATGCATAAGACATATTGATGCTGTAGTAAACGAAATCTTCGTACCGCACCACCAATTCTCCACAAGGATCATTGATAAGAACAGTGAATTGACAAGGGTAATGTAGGCACCACATCGTATGCCTAATGATAAAGGTTTGCAATAATTGCTTGTCAGAAACGTCTGTTCTGCAGCTTTCGTTTCTTGAATAAAAGATGGTGGACATGCTGATCTTGAATGAACACGCGAAGGCCGCACGAGATCCGTCCGTAGGATGTGCGCTCATGCATGCATAATCAAGAATTAACTCTTAAGCGCTGAGCATGAGCGAGGTGTCAGATCAATATAATACAAAGTTACGTGCGCTCCTATTGTGCAGCGCTGCTCTGACAAAACGTTGGATTGAAGTGCCGAGCCATTTTGTCATGGAGAGAAAATGGAGAGTAAACGTGATAGCGCCATCTTCTTACTATTTTGGCATGGGAAGACCAATTTCAGTTTCAGTTGAGTTTATAGGCATATGCCAATACTTAACATAAATATGCACTTGAATAATATTAACAAATCATTCATCTATATCTCATTTCATGTTGTTATTTGTCGCAAGTCAGACGTTCCATTACAACATATCATTCATATCATCCGTATTCACAACTTGACTGTCATAAGTTACCATTCTCATACACCTATCAGGTGCTCTCTCTTTCTATTTCTTTCTCCTCATAAGCTGTTCGTCCGTATGTGCTTTCATATTAATCCTATTCCATTTACAATACTGCCGTTTTATGACAAAAGGACGAAAGCGCCAAAATAGGTCAAATTGAGTTATTTATAGTTTTGGAATCCCCAGATGATGACGCACATTTCTATTTGGGTCCCATCACGATATCTCAATAAATAACGAAGTTAGGGAACCTTTAAGGACACTAAGCGACAGTGTTAATTATAAACAGTTATAAAGGCGAGTCCTTAAAGTTAAAATTTTTGCGATTTTCTCAAAACTTTCCCGATGGTGCTTTCTTCCTTTTGTCATAAAACGGCAGAATACATGACATAAGAAAGTTAAACCTATTGCAACTATAGTATGTATAAATGTTACGACACCCATCTGAACGATTTAAATACTAAAAAGAGATGCAGGTAAGAAACTCTCTTACTGGAAAACGAGGGAGCAGCAGATCTTCAGAGGAAGATACGCCCATCTAGCAAAGGTTTTGGCTCTTTGACTTCCCAAATTCAGAGGGTGATTAAGGCCACATATGGGTCATAACTCCCAAGTGTCCTTCTTTTGATTTTTTTTTTTCCGCTTCGGGAAGAATTTGAACCCGCACCCTCCAGTGTTTTAATTCTTTGCTGCATATTTTCACTGCCATCGCGAAGCCATGGTAAAAGTTGCAGTTTTGGTATAATTTAACTTACTGTGTAGCATTCCAATGTTTGCTGCTTCTGCTCCTTATCATGGATATTTCAAAATATGTTTACAACGAACTACCGGTCCAATGAATTTCGTGTTAACTACCTTCCTGCTGCAAGTTATACTGCATAACTGTGGTGCGCACTGTCCTTATCTCATTAAGTACATTTTGTGTGCAGTATTACGAGAATGAGAATTGACTAACAAAAATAAAATCTCTCTGTCACTAAGTTCAATAATGTGTTTCAAACAAGTGTGTGAAATCTGCTGGTGTAGTAGCAGCTGTATTTTGAAATAAATCTTTCCTAAGATCAACAGCCACATCACCAAAAAAAAGCCCATTGTTTAGTCCTTTAGGCGCAATTGTCCATGTAAAATGTACTGATTAATCAAGAGCAGTGCTCACCACAATAATACACTATAATTTACAATAGAAGGATAGTTATAGATTTGTTGGCTTTGAGCGCATTTGAGTTATGTGATGCCTTAGAGTTCGAGCTGACGAAGTCTCCCTGTGTAACTGCACCGACTCTCTACTGTATTTTGCCATAATGCTTAACATCCCTAAGCTCATGGGAGTCTGGTAGTCTGGGAACCTCAGAAGTGCTATGTAACGCAGGAGAAAGAAGAGTAGACCAAACACCAGAATGTTTTTTTTGTGTGTGTCATTTCAAGTCTTTTCTCACTTAATGAACCGAACAACAGGTTTATTTTTGCGCCAATAAACGCGAAACAACCGAAGGTAAGGAAGCTACTTCGGAAATAAATATCCTTCAATATTCCGCACGACGTAAATATACATTGTGTAATGTGGTCTAGACGTACACATCCCCAGCTACGAGATCTGGTTCCAATGGATGCAACATTCAGTGATCTGACATTACTTTGTCCTCTTTGTCTTGTGTAATTCGTAGTGTGATGGGGAACAAGTGCCAGGAATTACCCACAGGTCATATCCGTTTGCTCGCACATTCCTTGAACTGCTGTTAATGTTATAGGCAAGGCGACAAACATTATGCTGACATTTCCTTTGATTTGTGCTTCTTTCCTCTGTTTTGTCAACCCCTCATGAGGTTCGTAAGCATCCATCCATCCATCCATCCATCCATCCATCCATCCATCCATCCATCCATCCGTCCGTCCGTCCGTCCGTCCGTCCATCCAGTAATCCATCCGTCCGTCCGTCTGTCTGTCCGTCCGTCCGATCGTCCGCCCGTCCGTCCATCACTAATCGGCCGTCCCTCCCTCCTTTCTTCCTCTCTCCACCTATTCATCCCTCCATCCTTCCATCCATCCATCCATCCATCCGTCCGATCGTCCGTCCATCTGTCAGTCAGTCTGTCCGTCCGTGCCTCCGTGTCCAACCGTTCGCCCCTCCCTCCCTCCATTCATCCATCACCTGAAGTCCGTCGTGTATGCCCACACATCAATACCCACCCTAAAAGCACTGTCTGGCTTTCGTTTTGCCCTGCCCAGTCTGCTGAATACTCCTCTTTCAGACCTTTCATCTTTGTTATTTTCGGTCAGTTTTCTCTTGTCCACACGCACTCAAATCCAACATTTCATGCTTTTCAATGTCATAGACTGGAACTGATGTGGGCATTCAAAATAAGTGGGAGAAAGTTGCCATGCAGAAGGGAGCGAGCTCCATAGACAATCGTCTAGATCACTGGTGGTCTTCATAAATGATGCTGACAATTTAATGTATCATGACAGGGCTCGTAAAATGAAAATATCTTCTATTTTCGGGTATGATAATAGCAATATCATATTATGAAGGGCTATCAATAGTTTGTTGTTTTTTTTCACTTCACTGATAGCATTCATATCGCTTATATAGGTCAAGACCTCTGATCATACACAATTATCTGAGTGAATATCTCTGTAGGAAACTACAGCGACGATGCAATTGTCAAGATAGAGATTTCAATCAAAAGTCTCGTTTTGTAAATTATATAAAACTGTAATTTCAGACGTGAAACAATACAATGATGGTAATGGCATAGACTTCGAATTATCAAAATTCTTAGGAAATATGGTAGCAGAAGAGTAGAAGATATCAACACACTAGAAACACTGATGACCTCAGTGTTTGAAACGGCAGAAACGTATTTCCCTAGAGTCAAATACTTTGTTAGTGATGTAGGTGGGCTGGGTATTACATTAAAATATAACATACAGTCAGGTTCAGAGAGGCTAAATCTTGTGATCGTATACCTGACATCAGAGAACTGACACACTAGTTAACTTAGTTACACGGTCATAGAAGGGAAAAAAAACATGCTTTGCCATGCTACGGTTCCGCTCTTCACACCTAATCATCACTTGAAAGCCCTCCATCAACCCCGAAAATTTTGGGTTACGAGCAACCTCACGTGAGGTTCAGAAAGTCCGTTTGGCGGAGTTATGGCCCTTCGCACTAAATGACCAGAATGAGTTCAGTTTGTTGCCCCTGAGTAGCGAGCTTTTCGGGCCATGTCTTCTTGGATTATACCTTTTCATAGTTCAGGGAACAAAGAGACAGTTCGTGCACACATACTTCCAAACTATTCTGCATGTGTCAGTGTTGTCATAGGCGTAGAAAGATGTCATCAGAAAAGTGCATGGAGAAAGGGGTAAGGAAAATCGATCGACCCTTTTTTCATAACAATGTCATTCTCAAATTTGAAATTGTGATGAACGGATGCCAGAAACGTTGCAGAAAGATAATTCTTGAGGGGGTGAAAAGGTTAGGATGAAGGCAACGTAGTTCAGAGGCATCTGGGGATTAGGGGGCTGCCATCCAGGATACATACATTTTGCATATTATATGATCGGGTTCCTTCCCCCCCCCCCCCCNCCAATCCCTTTCTATACCTACCCTCTCTAAGCAACATGTGATCTTCAAGCCCTTTTTTCCCCCTCACTCTCCTGCATGTTGCTACTTCTCACCTTCCAACTCCATAACCTCATTTTCATAATCATTCTCCATTCCATCGTCCTGTCCTCCGTTGCCACCAGCGTGGCCAACACTGTTGACATGCACCGCAAGACACAACTGCACCTAGTACGATTAACAGCGTTTCGACCCTCATTATCACAGCCATGTGTCCAGAAATGTAACACCTCAGTTTCTTCTGGGCCTGCAATAATTATTTGCTTTATGAGCGCCATTGGTACAGACGGGGGTAATGCTGCCATTAAATGAACAGTTATACCTTCGCATATGGCGGCCATCCACGCAAGGTCACAGGCTGGAAGTGACAGTAAATGGGCTATTAGAGTAATATAATTTCTCATTTGCAATGAATACTGTACTTTCAGTGGAATCGAAACATCACTGATTACTCGCTTCTTGGACGTTTCGATACCGTGGCTTTGTACCTTTTTTGCAGGACGACTGGATGTATGTACAAGCGAGAGAATGAGAGAGAGAGAGAGAGAGAGAGAGAGAGAGAGAGAGAGAAAGAGAGAGATATAAAGAGTATTGGAATATATCACTTCTCCTGGACTTGGTGATGCATTCTATCAAGGACAACGAATACCAAGTAGCTAAAGATAAGCGAGGCTTAGGACTACTCGATTCTTGCGCGAACCTCCAGACCCCGAGTACTCGGACTTCCCGAGTAGTGCAGACTCGAGTAACACCAAGCAATAGATATCTACTTAACAACTCTCCACAGCCTCATTGGCATTCTATACCTGTGTTAAATTCATAGTTCAGTTGTTGTAGGCTAATTCGTGGTTAATGCTGATGGTATAATGTGTTTTGAATAAGATACCTATGTGTACTGACTTGCCTGTTATGTAAAAGAAGATTATCTAATGCACGGCCTGGCCAGAGACCAGCATCTATAATGGACTACAAGGTACATTATTTTGCCAGAATCCGGATCGATTAAAGGAAAAAAAATGTCAGAGGAGTAAAGACATTTCTTGTTACTTTTCTTAATTTTTCTTCTCTCCCTCGCTCTGTTTGTTTTTTTCAGTTTGTATTCTTTCTTGACAGCCCTCTTTCTTCAATCATCGGGTCCTATGGAGCGCGTGGGAAAGGTGGAGGGAGACAGAAGAACTCATTCATTCTTGCACCTTTCCCATCCTGCCGCCGCTGACATATCGCAAGTAAAATCACTTTACACGCCATCAGCAACAACAATGAACCTGAATTAAAAACACCATAGCAAGTACGATAAAAATTATGCCTTTTTCGCGTACAGATGTTAAGAATAATATCAAACCATCATGCTCAGTTAACGTTCCATTGTAAGTGTATTAAGTTTCCTTGTAAACTCATGCATGTAATGAGAGACAAATCCAACATCCAGTCACATGTTTCGCTCTTTACGAGAGTTTTAATACACAGGAGAATGCTCTGGAAAAATCACATAAAAAAAAAAGAAGTGCGTCTAAAATTTCATTTGTTCAGTGTTTCATCTGGTTGTACCACCAGTCAAAACATTCTAGTTTATATCACGTAGTCGTGCTGGTATAAAAATTACTCGGGTAATTTAGTTTCTTCCAACAACAGCGTCATGAGAGGTGGAAATGTCCATGAATGATGCAAATTAAGTTTACTCAATTGGCTTGAATAAATTTGTCATTTTATGACAGCTTGGTGCTAGTTTATGAACGTTCCAGCTGGAAAAGAACAGCAAAATACTGAATGCCATTCATGGAATAAGTTGTCAGATTAAGCCCAAGTTTTAAAGACAGGAAACCGAAAAGATTTCTTCTCGTCAGGACTGCTGGCTTTCATAAATGTATCACACAGTATTATCATTATTAAGGCTTTGCAACACTAGTAAAAAAAAAATGCAAACAGTAGCTTACTCTGTTTACAGATTCCAATGTATTCCTTACTGATTTTATTTCCTGTGTAGGTGGCTGTAATATGTTTACTTTTTTTCTGTAAGTGAATACATATGCTCAAATGTTAGCAATACTACAAGAACTGAACAGACTATTGTTATTGTGATTACTACCGATTCTTCAGATCGTTTTCAATAGTGTAAGTTAAACTAGAAAGTTTGGCATATCTTGTTCAGAACTTTAGACCCGTTCCGGTGACAGTGCAGGCATTCATGTTTGAGCTAATAAACTTACGAACGCAACAATTTTATGGGAAAGCATTCCTCTTTTGATAACAAAAAGGTTGCGTACCATCCTGTTTTCTTCTCAGCTTCATTCTTGTTGAAAGCACCGTTAGAAGAAGCTATACATATTTTCAATACTGACGATATCTTCACACTTGCTTTACTGTTCAGCACAGAGGCCCTGGCATTTTTCCACCCAGTTATCAACAGTTTTAAAACGGCACACTGATCTTCCAAGGTGCGCTCACACTGACTTTTACGTGAAAGTCTCGATCTATTTTCTCACATTATTTGTGAAAAGTCCAAAGTTTTAAGGTGATACCGGAATGATCCAGATTTAAATGTATACACTTTTATTATCTCACCTCACCCTTTGTGGTGTAACTTCACGGAGAGTAATGTATGTAGTCTAGTGCTGAAAAGAACCGGCTTATAAACAGTTTGGTTTTCGTAGAAATCATCCTAGTGGAAAACCAGTGCGGTTTATGTCATTTGCGTGTACTGGCGCTCATTCTCGTTCAGTATTTCCTGACCTAGGAATGAGACACCTATCTTAATGACTGCTATCCAAAGATCACCTAGTTGCATTTCATAACTTTGATGCCGATAATCCTGAACGATTATCTTGAAATGAGTTCGATACCTCCATGCTGCTTTCGTAATTCATACAATGTGTAATGGGTTGCAAGAGACAAACGCGCTGATTTCAAGATTATAAGAATGAATGTAATCTAGACCTGGATCTAGCACGTCGTCGCAAGCACCTGCTGTAACAAAGAGATGACTACTACTATAGAGGTTATTTGCACGTTTTGACAAACCCCAGGACAAGTGATGTAAATCCAATGGGAAGCTAGTCTATATTTAGCGAAAGACAGCTGATGGCGAGAATATAATGTAAATGGCTTTATCCTGATTCGACCAAACTGTAGCCTCGAAATCGTAATCATAGGTCTATTCTTGCATTGTGCTAAATTCTTAATTTACTAAAATCCAAGGAGACAGAAGTATTACAACGAATCAGTTAACTAATAACCATCATAATGAAAACCATTCGATAGCATCAATTCCGATTCTTTGTCCATGGTGCCTTCAGGGGATTAGTGTTGCTTTGTCATTGTTATTTGTTTATACTGTTGTTTATTGTTTGGAATTTTGTAATAGTTTTTGGATGCTCATTATTATGTCATACTGAGATAACAAACTTTCTTGAATCTTGAATCTTGCTTCAACTCTTGTTTCTGAAAGGACTTGTATCACATGCACTTCGATCCATCAGTACAGTATGGTAAAGGAGAGTTGCCGTTCTTGAATTACATTCTATAAATAAACCAGGGAGCAGAGACATAAGAGCCAAAAGAAATAAAAACTCAATTTGCAATTTACCTAAAGCCATTTGGTTGATGCTGCATGGCAATTTGAAACATTAATTGCTTCCATTGTCGAATACAGGTCTTTTTCGTTCGGGTTTATCGATGACACAACACTTGAGAGGCAATCAAAGACAAAATATGCTTCATATCAATGAATCTGACTTACGCCGCGATTTGAAACATTCACTTTTATTGGCTGATATTGGACTTAAACTTTTGTCTTTATTTATGAATATATAAATTGCACTAGTTTAACTTTAGTATGTTTTACGGATATGTTATTTCAGTTTTAGCTGCAGACAACTTCACGACACATACGAGTATGGAGTTAATTACTGTAGTAGCCATAATTTAACCTACTGTTGTATTTTATTTATCTATGGAGCACCGTGGCTGAACGGTTAAGAGTTGTAATCAAGATCTAAAGGTCGTGGGTTCGATTCTCGACCACGGTCATGTTGTAAGTGCCGTGGGAAAGCATTTTCTTCGTTTTCCTTAGTCGAGCCGTCTGTAACATGGGTGCCTGGCTATAGGATATTGTAAGAATGCTAGTGATCAGTGCCTTTAAATGGCAGCGGCACTGTATGCTCCTTAGGCAGTTGGGAAAGTCCTAGAGTGATCAGGCCTGCTGGGGTAATAATAGTATGAAGTCGCGTAAGCGGGGACTAGCCTGGATGCGAGATTTATAAACCGTATTATCATTATTATTATTGTTATTATTGTCCAATGACTAATTTAAGAAAAAAAAAAAGAAAGCAAACTGCTATGACGCACGATGTGAGGGGAGTTATCGAATAAGTAAGAATACTCTTGGGAGAAGATCAAAGATGAAGTCATCATGGTGCAAATTATGTCCAGTGTAGATGATCAGTGCTAACTCATTTCCGGTGTACGCAAATTAATGTAAATGTAAGTTTTAATATTTGTTGTAAATGTAAATTTTAATATTTGTGTGGTTGCGTCATCACATATCACGTCTGCGTCATCAAATATCACGTCTGAAAGTATACGATGCATCAGCCAGTGTAACAGACCGTATTAACCAATAAAAATTAATGTTACGGACCATATCAGCCCATCAGGTTTCTCTGATAATGGCGAATTAGAAAGTGGAAGTAATGATTGTTGAAGTCTGACTAGGATGTGTGTGTGTGCCATTGATTCATGGGGTGAGATGAAGCATGATATTACAGGTTGTTTGGCATGGAATATTTACTTAGTACAGAGGATCAATTAATAGACTAAATGGGAAAATGATACTGTGATATGATCCGCTGTATAACATTATCTAATAACGCTATTGCATCGGACTTTGGCCAACCTAACAGAGTAAATCGCTATTTAAATTCACACGAGGTAACTGTCCAATGTAATGTACAGTACAGTTTTCTAGATGTCGTTTAATTAACAGTTATGTAAAACCTAACTGAATAAAGATCCGCTTAATCGAAAATGTTACATAAGGCAACATTATCGACAGAATATAGGTAACAAATGTCCAGAACAATCTGTGCCACATTCTTTTACATTATTAAACATAAGATAAAGAATAATGATTTTCGTTGCACTATAATAATGTGAGTATTTCTCCACTGATTTCGCTCAGATTTGCTGTGTGAGTGATAAAGTGCACACTAGATGGTTCTTTCTAATGGTCAGCAAGAATGTATTTTCTGTCTCTGAACTGATAGAAAATGAGTTTTCCTCCATTCGAGTTACCTGTTCCAACTTTTAAATTGGCGCCAGTCATAAGCATGAGGCTTTTTTGTCTTGTGCCGTCTCTAATGTAGCGCTGCCAGTTTGGCTTTATGAGGCTAACACAATATAATTAGCATTAAATGAAAAATAGATGGCTCGCGTCAAGATAAACTGTTTGGCGTACATTTTCGCCGGCATAGAACGGAAGAAGTGTTATCAGATCTGAGCATCATAATTACAACAAAAAAAGGCAGTGTGTAGTCGTGTAAATGTGGTTCTGTGGTCTACTAGTTATCATAAATATCCCCAGGCGCCTTGCAGTTGCAATAAAAGGGAGTCCATGGTCTCACTATACGGTACACAATAATTGTAGTTTTATTCAGGGGTAAAAAAAACAAACCAACTATTTTCGCCATATTTTAAAAGCACACCATGTGTTTGGTGGATCGATCATAATTTCAGTCACATACAACTGTACTGCTTATGAACAAACTGAGTAATGAAGCTTTCAATTTAATTTTTCTTCTCCGCTCACCTTTATTGGGCAATTGATGGCGTATCATTAATATTCGCGCCGAGTCAGAATACCGAAGGCCATTTGCTAACTGAACCTCTTGGACATAACTGTATCCATCTTACTGTTATCCTCATCAGCCTTCCTAATAATATACGTCATAGCATTCTTTCTTTGGCAAACTTAAACCAGCCACCAATTTATATCTATTATTATTAACCTTATTAATTCTAAATGCCTTTAACTTTTCGTATTAAATATATATATATATATAT
>JAWQUT010000007.1:2180897-2193623 GCA_033807755.1 Ellobium chinense | reverse complement strand
TATATATATAACAGCCTCTCAAGCTGTTTTGGTGACATTTAACATGTTTACTTCCATCCTCGGTTGAAATTTTGCTGCATTAATTTGTTGCTTCTTTCAAGATGTATTCATTTTCATATTAAAAGCACAACGATATAGTCCAATTATAATATTCTGACATTAACCGTTTGACGTTACAAAGAAATTCGTGTCTTAAAGGATGTAATCCATTGTTTCATGTCTGAGGGCTGGAGCTGAAGAGCTGTGCTGGGACTGTGTACTTTCATGACGGAAGAACGTAAGCGTCTTCTACCAAAAGTGTCTCACAGAAGTACAAACTGATTTTAACTTAGATGGCATTTAAAAACAAATATTTTGGATTTTTCATATGGTCTTACTGTAATCCTAATCAAAGTAAAAAGCGGGACTGATTAAAATACACGCCTTAAGAGACTGATGTCTATTCTATGTGTCTCTAAGGTGCCCTGCCCAAATAAGGCCAAGGGCCCGAATAAAGCCCTGAGCTTTGAATCACTTTACCAACTAGAGAAGTCAGTTTCATTTGGCAAGACAGTAGTCCGTTAAGTTTCTTTTGAGTCACTCTACTAGCAAATGAAGTCAGACACATCTGGCAGGTACAGTAGGCCGTTAACTTTCTTTTGAATCATTCTACTAGCAAATGAAGTCAACACATCTGGCAGGCACAGTAGTCCGTTAAGTTTCTTTTGAATCACTCTACCAGCAAATGAAGTCAGACACATCTAGCAGGTACCGAAATCCGTTAAGTTTCTCGTCAGACCTGCACTGTATTGTGACATGAAAAATGAACATAAAGATCTAATAAGCGCCTATATTACTGCCATCATCAATATATCGTTTCTTTCTCACGAAATTCACTAAGATTACCTCATTTACGGTGCTGCAGTTGGTCTCTGGAGCCATTTCAAATAGTTCGTAATCGTAAATGGAAAATGGTAGTTACATAATTATGTAATGTAATGAATATGAAGTAAGAACTCATCTTTTAAGATTATATTGGATTTGTGAAAAGTGAAATGAATGAAATGTTATGTGTACCTTTAAGCTTATTAAAATTCAGTCATTTTAACATTAATTTGCCAAGTGCAGGTGATAAGAAATGTCTTGAAATTTAATTTCCTGCTGTGAAAGTTATCGTTGTTAGACATGACAAAACGACTAGCAGATTCATACAGCTGCCACTGACGGAAAGAAAATCCTTTCAGCGTGCAGTAAAAATAGGATTCTTTTATATGTGATGTAACAGATGAAACATAGAAGAAGCATCTTCCTTGCAAAAAAAAGGACATTCTTATGTAGCACTAATATTTTATCACGACAAAGCAAGTCAGGTCTTACCAGCATTTTGAAATTTCTCAGATGTTAACCATGTCATTTACTGTACAGTAATCTAAGCACAGAGTGGATCCGAGCTAGTGTAGCATAGGGACATAAACATTTTTTGCCTCTGAAAGCTCTAAGCGATATTATCATAGGAGTGATGCTCGCTCGTTACAATTATTGTAATGGACAAGGTTTAACAAAGTTTAACAGGGGTTACTGGAAAAAAAGCCCACACCACAGAGTGGTATACAGGCATACATTATAACAAATAAAAGCACAGATTATAGAACATCCAAAATTCATCAATCAAATTTTAAAAAAAAGCAAGATATCATTCAATGGACGAAGCGCCGATATGCATCTGAGGTAAGCGGCGCATGCGTGATATAGCATCCAGCGGATAGCGCTAACGCCCTTATGCCTTACCAGCGATAAAGCAGTGAAATTTCCTGTTTATAGATACTGTCTCTGAAAATTAACATCAAAGTGCACATCTACATAATGCCTATGTGCACTTGCTACCTTCTGGAGGATCTCATTACAAATAATTCAGATCACCGGCCCGTGACGTGTTGCTGGTGCCCGCTGAAATATTACCGATGCGTATTAAACTGGAAAATAATAAATCTGACTCTATGGAATGATACAGTGCATACTCGGCAAGCAGTGACAGAAAAAAAAGCTGTTGCCATATGTGACACGTGAAACGTGGAACTCTTCCATCCTAATGCTAAAAGCAAAGCAACATGAGCGTTACTCTTGAATATCAACAACAACAAGAAAGAGAAGAAGAAGAAGAAGAAGAAGAAGAAGAAGAAGAAGAATAGGAAGAAGAAGAAGAAACAACAACAACAACAGCAACAACAACAACATCAACAACAGCAGCAGCAGCAGCAGCAGCAGCAGACTTCAACAACTACCTCCACCACTCAGATGCCACATCTATCCCACCGTACTATCGTATGGTTGTTATTACAACCATCTCATTTTATCACAACCATAACCATTATTCCTGCCACCTAAACGATGATCGTTTTCTTTATCATTACTCTTTATTTACGAACTATAACTAGATACTAGTACTACTCTTAAATACCTGTGTACCATTGATCCATTGCCGTTTTTCGTTACTCCATTTCGCTTCATTCATTTTACTCGCTCATTTACAAATACAAAATGCAAATAAAAAAAAAATTAAACAAATACCATTACTAATTATGTCTACCATTTCTCTACAGCGGTATTTCATTACTTTGTTTTCCTTTATTAATTTAGGTATGAGGAGGGCAAAATTAAAATATATTGGGCAAGCCATCATTCATTCCACATGTGTCTGTCTTGACTTGATTCTCAGTGGAGTTTATGCCCAAGCCTGTGTCCAGACCGTGTCGCCAATCTACTGTTCTACAGTTGACATCCTGGGTCTTAAGTACAAATCGCTGTGCCCCTACTCACTCCTCTATATGCAGTATTGTCTAATTTGTTAGAACCATGAACTCTAACGATTTGGTAGCTCAGTAGGTAGAATACTGGGCTTGAGAACCAATGGTCTTATGTTCGATCCTCACTGCAAAGGCGCCCCCCTCCCCCCAATTCCTTTCTTCCCCTTTTATTAGGGAACCGATACAAATAGTATATCTCGAATATTTTCAGTATTTTCTGTAAGTTTTCTTTTATTCCGACTACATAAAGTGCACAGGCCGAATTCTTTATAGAAGCCTAGTAAACACAAGCCTACTGTAGACAGCAGATTCGCGGCCGGCTCACTGCTTGAAAGGACTGTCTCCACGTTAGGGAACAATGCTCCTTACTTGGTCTGAGATTAAGAATCACCAGACAAATAAACAGATGAAATGACGTGACTGTGGTGACAAGACGATGGTGATACGAGGTTCATTTCATGATGGTTAATGACGTTTTCGCGTCCCCTTCGAAGAAGAGGCGCGGAGGCCTTGACCACTTCTCAACCCACCAACGCTTTGAAACCTTTGGTTATGAGTGAAGTCATTTCGATTGAGAAACGAAAATTAGAAGAGAAATTGAAAAATTATGAAAAGTATGCATATAAACAAAATGCTTATGGCAACTATTCAGGAGTGGGGAAAAAGCTGCTTTTAAAAGGAGCCGCGGTTATCTGGTGACTTTGATGTCATTAGGCGGAGTAGTATGATGGAAACATACTTTAACCAATGAAATGTTGCTGTATAAGTAAGTCAATGAGCAGAGACGCTTCTGTTTTGTCCTCCTAATGGATATATTATATTCTTTTTGAACGAGAGAGAGAGAGAGAGAGAGAGAGAGAGAGAGAGAGAGAGAGAGAGAGAGAGGAGAGAGAGAGAGAAAGAAAGAGAGAGGGAGAGAACATAAACTAGCCATTATCTGTCACGTAGCTCAACCGTAAACGCTGTGTTCTATTATTTCTTTACACAAACCTGCTTGCTGTCTATACAAACCTATGAAAGTCGTATTTCTTTCTCTTCTATTTTTTCCCCTCACTCCTTGCTGTTTTTGCTAACCAATATTGTTATTTTCGTTTACAGCAACAATGCTTGATGGTGTTTTCCTCACCCCAACACCACTTCTTTTGTTGTTGCCATAAAGCTGATTGTCTCCTTTTGTTCCTATTTTATTGCACCAGCTCATTCGGTGTGAAGAAAACATACTGAGACGAAGGGTGTTGTTGGAGGTCTGCACTGTTCTTCCAAGTGCATACCCTCTTCCTTCAGCATAGACAGACGTTACTATGAAGCGGTGAAACCTTTATTCTCCGACCACACAGTGACAAGATAGAACGAACAGATTCTTCGCATTCATGCAAGCCAAAATTTCTCAGGGTGGTTGAGGGTGGTCTAATTTTGTTTCATAACCAAGGGCGGAGACTGGCCTTTTTGACAGGATAATCATAATCGGGGAGAGATGACGTATTGGGTCTTAGGAAGAGTTATTTGAATATTTTTTTTTAAGTAGCTATAAAATGACGAACTAGCAACGCGACAAAAATTTTCCTCTTCTTGGATGCCAGATAAAAACTCAGATAGTTTATGTTGCTTTGTTAGCACCGTGGTTTCAAGTCTTTTAATATACGTTATGACATAAACGAAAGTTTGCACCAGAACACGTCTTAGCCGGATTGCCATCATGAGAATCTCGCCTATTGATTAATCCCAAAACGTAAAGCCCGCTTACCTCATAATCAAACTGAAAGTCTGATTAGCTGGTCCTCTTTAACTTTCCAATGACATCTTCATTTTTTTGTCTCGGATTTAGCCCCAGTCACACTCAGTCATTTAAGATGATCCCTCACCGATTTAGCTATTGCCTCTCTTTTGCACACATACATAAGCACCACACTCACATTAAAAAATTCAAAAAAAAAAAGTATGCTTTAAAGAATTCAACCATCGCACTACCACAGAAAAAAATGTGTATTTACGTGTTCTCACTTTGCTGTCAGCATTTGTCCAACAGCCATGCGTTGACAAACGCACAACTGTCGCCTTGTCAAAGGAATAACCAAATGGGATGGCACAACTTGAAGAACGTTACAAATTGTGCATGGCACTTTCAAGAAAAGCATCAAATTTAGTTGAGAAGCTGACCCAAATGTTTGCATAAATCTGGATCTTGAGGCACTTCAGATGTTATCTCTGACGGGCAACGGTAATTTTTAGAAACTGGCCGCAGTGAAAATCAATGGCTTTTTTAGTACGCCTGACGTCACGAGGAATTGATGTCGTGCTATGTAGCCGGAAACTTTTCCTGAGGTTTACAGTCTAAAATGCTTAACGAAGAGATGTGCGTTGATTTATAACGGAAATTCCAGTGCAGGAGTAGGCCTACGTCGGATGTGTGTTCGGTGGGTTGTTCTGTTCCAAACAAAAGGACCGGTTATGTAAAATTTCGTTCGCCGAATTTTGTGATCTTTGGTTTTTATGAAACAAATTTAAAGCAGCTGTCGCCCCTAGTGACTATGACGCCCGTTTTGAAAAACAGTCCTCTACTAACAATAACACTAGTTTCACTGCTGCATATTTTGGATATGATTGTATCTTGCTTTATAATAAAGCATATTTTTACCTGAAAGATGCCCCTCTGGTTCAAAATTCGTTGTGTAAGTTTTATGTAAGCGATTCCTCATAAATATTTTATACGGCTTTCAATTTCTTCCAAATGTTCAGCGTTTATCGTTTAAACTATTGTTACTCTTCTGTTTTTCTTGGCCAGTCTCTAGAAAAAAGCACGACATTTTAAAAAGTGTGTATCACATATTACCATAGAAACTGGGCGATTTAACACTATAAAATACAAAGACCGATTATGTTCATTATGTTCAAAAAGTGTAGCCACTATTAATCTGAATGTGCAAATTTAGCAGAAGAAAGAATTAGATATTTATCAAATTATATTAGACACAACTCAAATATGATGAAGTATGGAGAATTATTAGGAATCATAGGATCAAAAGGTTAATGAATTTATGTGCATTTATTAGGTTAATAATATCTCGTGCAAAATCAAAGTGTGAAAGTGTTCTTTTTTTTGTTTTGTTTTGCGCCTGCGTGTGTTATGCTCGTGGTATTGTAATTGCTATGCTTTATCTTTATTGTCTGCTCATATGTATACTATGTATACCTGGGCTAATAGTGTTATCGTTATCCTTATCGTTATAGCAGCTTCCTCCTTTGTCCAATATGGCTATGATGGGGTTAGAATGTTTTTAAATGAAGAATAACGTTGTTAATATAGTTCAAAACACAGTTTAAAGCTCACATTTCACGATTTTCACAAGGTTGTTTATAATGGCCTTCTGGGCAGATACTTGTGGCCTTACATTCTTGAAGCTGTTTCTTCATAACTGACCATCAAAGCTCTCTTTTTGAAAGTTTTGCGCTTTCATGCGTTAATCAGCTGCGCTGAACTCTTTGATCTCTTCTCGCTAAAAAGGCAAAATTCCTCGTCGCTAAAAAGACAAACATTCTTCGTCGCTAAAAAGGCAAACATTCTTCGTCGCTAAAAAGGCAAAATTTCTCATCACTAAAGAGGCAAAACTGAATTTTATTTTTCCGTTGAAAAGGCCATCGTCCCCGTACCTAGATTCCATTGTATTTACCAACACTTTCACACAGATACACGCCATACTGAATCACACACATACGCGCCGATGCACGCATTCTTCTTCGCTAGATTCAACCTCATATTCTTATCGTTTACCTCACAGATAGCTCTCACCGCATCAGTGCCACAACTTCATGCTGCTAAATTGTGCGCGTCGTATGCCACACACCATCAGCTTCAGTTCAAAAACACGTAGAAATTAAAAAAACAAAAAACAACAGCCGTCAGAATAAATGAAAGAAAAGAAAACATTTCCTTAGTTTACCCCCACTGAATTAAGGGATGAAAAGAGAAAAAAAAATGCCCTGCCCGGATAACAAGCATTTTCACATTTTTTGGTTAATCTCATTTTATCCCTACCTGAATCAAGACTTGGAGACGATCCCTAATGCACAGCCGTAAAACGCCGCAAATGTCTTTAATGTTGTATACGATAATACATTCAAGTTTATGACAGTAAATACGATATATAGCCTTCAGTTTGTTTGTTGCTTTTTTTTTTATTGGCATGTTCTCCATTTTTCTTACCTTGGTGAATCTACATTGTGTCGTTCAATATAGCTATGCGCGTGATTTATAAGTGATTAGAGGAAGAAAGAAATGTTTTGTGGGTAAAATACTGAGGTAGAAAAACAAACAAACATCAAGAAAGTAGGCGAAGACCACAGTTACATAAGCGAGAAAAAAAAAGGAATAAAATAGGATCGAATGAAAAACACACAAAAATAGGAAAGAAATACTAAAGGAAAGCAACGGGTTATATTTTAGGCAGAAAGGATTCAATATAGGTGATGAACTGTATCGCTAGTAGTAAAATAATCCTGAGTACATCCAGACATGTTTCCTTCCAAAAAGAAACAGCCGTATCTTGCTCTCAATGAACTCCAGATGTTCGATCAAATTTGATGTGAGGTAGCTTTCAAACCAACATGTTCATTCCTCGAGATATCATCGAATGAAACGCTCCACGTGTTTTCTTTTTTCTCCTCATCTTGCATTTGGGATCACAGTGAATCTGATCTAAACTACATGTTCATGTATATCAGAAACCAGGTTAGCTTAAAGCTCCTCCCCTGCCTGGCGAAGAGATACCTCCGTGCTGAGCAGACTGTGAGAGTTTGCCAAACTCACGGGGCCATAAAATGCATATGGGACTGTGCTCACCCCTGTACCTGTTGGTATATTTTGTGGTTCCTCAAGATTTGGCTTAAACGAGAATAACTGCTGCTGCTGATGGTGCTGTTGCTACTGCTGCGGTTACTGCAGCAGCCAAGCGCACCTTTTTATGAGTTGACGAACATAGGTATCTATCCTGGCATCCACAAAATTTTTCAATGCACCATGACTTAACCCTTCACTAATGCTTTGAACATCTTCATTAAACGCATTTAGGCTTAAAATACGACCACCAACCCATTAATTTTATATCTAGAAAGTAATTTATAAGGATGCTTTGAAAACCGGTTTCCTTTCCGTTCTCCTTGTCGCGAAACTCAAGAAAGCTCGCGCCTCTTACCTGCATGTTTATCGTCATGAGTGTTTGATGTGGAGACATGATAACGCTTAACAATTTTGCACTAGAAACATAACAAGAAGAAATTTTCCCCGGCGTAGATTATGAAGTTGTCAGCGTGTAACCCCCCTTGTGAACTTCGGCGATGCAAGCATAAACTTTTGTATGGATGCGTAAAGTGTTCGCGTATGCATTTTCGACAGCTACAGACTGAGACATGGGTCTATGGATGCTCGGAAAAAAAACCAACAACTCAACCGAAAAGAAGTCAGCGGTCTTTTTTTTTTTTACTCAAGACAAAAAAGCAGATTTAAAAAAAAAAGTCAAATCTGGCTTACATATTACGATGTCGGAAAAATTATCAAGAATGAACTGGTGATAGGAAGCGCAAACATACACAATGCTGCAAAGCCCTCGGGTCAGACACTGCCAGCTGTGCACATTTGTGGAGAGTCTAGTTGCTAAATTATGAAGTTTAATTTCAAAATATGAAAATCCATCTTGCCTTGCCGTTTTTAATATCTGCAACCTGAACCATTTTAAATGTGAGCAATGTATAAACAACAATAGATTACATTACACAACTGGTGCTCAACAAACTTAACTCCATATCGTTTGAGAGCATACTATTTTTTTTCGCCCAGGAAGGAAAGGAAATTGTCTTTGTTTTGCGGCTGGCTTATTTGTTTTCCGTTCAGGTCTAAGAACGTATGTCTTCAGTGATGCTATTACACCGCACTGTCACACCAAATACTCTAGTACAAAAATCAGAGTAAAAGCTACGTGACAGCTAACCATTATTCAGAGTTAACCCTCACACTAGCCCCAATTCTTATTTAACATGTACAGTTGTCGATATCACAAACTAATCAAACTAATCAAAATAACCGTAATCGATTGGACTTTACATATGATAAGCGTGACACTGAAGACTATTCTGGCTCACATGTATTCATATTTGTGATGTCATGCTTACTAAAACGATCGGTTCTTGCCAAATGCCGATAACAATATCAAGCACAGCAAATCCATGTAGCGTGGAATTCTAACTGATTCTGGAACATTGAGCTTCTCTCAGGTTTGCTTAACATAAGAAACAGCTGACGCGACAATCATCCTACAGCAAGTCAGTAAAAGAGTGGCTATGTTGCAGCTCTGTTTTCAGTTTGTAATTTTTTTTTTTCGGAGGAGGGGGCGAGGAGCTGTACATATAAGTGAGCTTAATGAGAGTACAGAGAGCTATAATGTGCATTGTGCTGAGTGGGAACGAAGTAAGGAAACTTAAACAGATTATTTAACCCTCTAGTGCCCAGCGTATCAGATCTGATACATTTCGTGGAACAAAGAAAAAGCAAACCAAGATCATCACCCCACCATAATAGTGTGAAGTGACATGAGCGGGCATTAGCCTGGATATCAGACTTATAAACCGCATTATTATTATTATTATTATCATTATTTTGATGCTTGTTCCAGCATAGTGGATCCAGAAGTGATCCAAAAACTGGAGCTCGGACTTTTTGTGCCATTGTAAATAGGGCTGGGCGCTAGAGGGTTAAAAGTAAAGAACAAGTATAACTATTAAAAATAAAGTAGAGGGGAAAAAAACAGGAACCCCGCAATACCACCTTATTGGCAATCATGATGTCTACGACTAGTTATACTCGTATATAAATGTTTAAATATCTAGGTCAGAGAGAAATTAGGCTAGTTAGATGATATTTACTACAACTTTGGATACCAGATATGAGAATAATCCAGCCGACTGACAAATCAAAATAATATATCTTTCGCCTCAGCCCAGTTTTATTCCCATAGAGGAGGCCCTCAGTGGCTGTAATAAGTAGATGGATGGTCACGTCATGGGAAGATTAGATCCACTAGAACCGACCCCCAAGGGCGGTAATTTCATTCAGTGATCCACCTCCGACCAGATCGCCACCAGCCGACATCACAAACCGGGGGACATCGGTCATCGTCTGGCCAGAAAATGGGTCATCGGGGACCTTTTGTTGGCTTCATCCGTCCATTGATTAATTAAAAGAATACCCTAGGAGTTTTCCAGATTTGCTCCTGACATGGAATTATGATGGAATCGTGGAATCCATTTTTAAAAAAATCACTCCGTTATATTTGTTTTGTTGAAGAGCTACTCCGCGGCTATTTTTCCCCAGAACTGAATATTATTTTTGTGGTCTAACATGTAGTCCTTCTTCAAGTTCTATTAGTCCAGGTCGTATTGAAATAATAAAAAAAAAATGTTTGTGTCCTAAACAAAACCTTGGAACACCCCCACCGCTGCGTTCCATGTTTTTGTTTTTTCCATTGCAGCTCGCTGCGCATGTATGTCACCTTCTGGCCAGGAAAAAAAACAACCTGTGAAGTTTGCAGACAGGCATTGCCAAGTTGGCGCTATAAGACCAAATTTCTTGATTTGTCTAATCACAATGATTTTGCTATAAGAAGGGTGGTATGAATGCGTATTGAGATGTAACATGAGTTTGACTGCCCCCCTTTCTTTATCCATTCCCGAGGTAGCCGGAACACACCAGCTACTACTGAAAAACAAAAATCATCAGTAGCACTAATCCGTGTTGTGACGTCACTGAAACTGTAAATGGAACCCAGCAATTGCGGATGTCCTCAGTTTTCTACTCTTCCGGATTTGCTCAAAATACAGTAATGGCATAGTGCTGATTACAACTCAACTTCCTGTTCTTCCATTTTGATAATACAAGGAGCTCCGCTTAATCGCCATTCCTCTCTGCAGCAATAAAAAAAATGCCACTAAGGAAAGGACTTGATCAAACGCCAGTGTCTCTTTTCGACGACAACTAAAACTCTTGTTGACTAACATAATAAAAAATAAAGGATTAAGTATCTTGTGCTATACCGCGGGTTTCAGTTAAGCGTAGTTGACTTGAGTTTACTTCTCACGCGCTGTGGTTCTCCTATTCAACTCGAAATAATCTTTGTCTCTGCGAGCCCGGGGGTGGGGGCGGGAGGAGGGGGCGCGGGAGTTCGAGAGGTAAAGCGCCTGTCACTTTAAGCAGAAGTTTTGTATTCGAATCTTGCCAGCGGTATATTTTCCCTTGCTTATGGGCTCACGATCCTTTAAAAAGAACCCTATATTTTTTCCCGCCGTTCGGTGGGCAGAGAATCTGATATAGCCATAAATATGCTGAAAATGGACATTAAAACCTAACATGAGCACGACATCCTCTATTCGACCTACGCACTTTTCCTAGTGCAGTGCCCTTTCGTTCGTTCTCCCCCACACTCATCGATGCAATACATTTTGTATTTATCAGAGAATCAGAATCGGACATTTTTTTTTTTTGGGGTAGCCATCAAGGTTGAAGGCCGGTCAGTACACAAAAGAAAATGAAAACCAGGGGAAATTGACAGAGTGGGCGTGGGAATGATCACGCAATTCCCAAGACAGCAAAAACAGAGAAACCGAATTTGGGTCACAGATATATCACATCATCACCAGCGTATGTCGGCGATAGACTTTATTCGACGGCTGGGGTGGTGCGGTGAGCAGGAGGGGGAGGGGAGGAGGAGGAGGAAGAGGGCAAGCAGTATCTTCTCATCGAATGGTCACCTTGTATTAATAAATCGACCATGTACTGTTGCTGTTGTTTAGTTTGTAGTACACCCCCTTACAAAACAACACAAGAGCGTAGGCTCGCGCGCTCGCACACACACACACACACACACACACACACACACACACACACACACACACGCACGCACGCACGCACACATAGACATACTCCCTCCGCCCCTCCACACACAACACACACATACATGACTTCGTATTTGAAGTAACTAGCATTTTCCACAACAGTCTTATCGTAAGTCTCAGCGTTACTTTTGGTTTCAAGCAGACAGAGGCTATTGTGGTATATTTGTATATCTAAACTATTACTGATGACGCAAGCAATCTTTTGAGCCTCGTTGTTGAGACGATATTCATGCTATTCTTAAAAAAAATATATAATGTCATTTATAGCATTATCCTTAACATAATTCCCGACAGAAATATTACCCCAAAAAAATAAAATGCAAATATGATTTTTGGATGAACTTTAGCTTGAAATTCACAACATCAATCATAACAAAATTATTCTCTGTCTTTTCTGCAATCTATTCACGACCTTTTCTGTCCCGATAAACATGCATTTTTATGAGCATTCACGTGTTTATGGAATATTCTAAAATGGCCAGGTAAACCACTTCCGGGATGTGGAAGGCCGTGAGCTTTATGTCACATTGTTCGTTGCAACCCGTTCTAAAATTGAAAAATTATCGCATGGAATTGCAGTGACAAACGTGGCATCGTGATAAAGCAAAAATCGAGACTGCTGTAAAAAATGTTTTCGGCCGTCAATTTTATAAGTGGATGGGGCGGGGAAGGGCTTTGGGGAAGAGTTGATTGCAATAAACAATGATTTTCAATTGATACAAGTTATGAATTTCAAAAACTGGACTTCATTTGTCAATGACTGCACTTTCTCCAATGATTATGTCACAGAGTATATTTACCTGATCTAGATCCGCCAAGTCTCTAACAAATATCACTGAATATTGGATAATGATAGATTCTTTCACTGGATATAGAAATATCATCGGACCTCTTCCTTCTCCTCACTGAGCTCCAAGTGCTCGCCTCTTGCATCACCACTGGATAGGTCATCTTAGAAAACTCTTCCCCTTTCTCAAAAGCCACTGTCCGCTCATCACTCACTTGC
>JAWQUT010000007.1:2166765-2180871 GCA_033807755.1 Ellobium chinense | reverse complement strand
TCACACAAATGAAGTTCCCCTTGGCTACGTACCTGGATGCCCAGGGCTTCTTTTTTTGTTACGGATAAATATAATTATGTAATGCCTTTTCCTTTACCCTTTGTCACAAACAGCTCTTAGACGTATCGGTACGTTCCGGAAGTAACATTCCCATGTCGTATCCAACATACCCGTGCGTTAACTTTTCTATATAATAACCTAATGCTATATGCACACCAGTGAATTCATGGTACTTGGATGACATCATCACTTGAAACATATGCCGTAGCTGAGGGGTTAACACTTCATGGAAAGTAACAGGTGAGACTGCACGACACTCTCGGTGACAAAATATGCATAATCCATCCAAGACAGTCTGGCTCCATATGAGCAGGTTGAAGGGCCCGTGGGAGCTGACCCTGTTCCGAGGATGATGCTTCAGCGATGAAAATGGCCAAGTAATCCACGGATCACATTTCCAGTGTATCTGAACGGGCAACAGGGCACGCATAGAGAAAGGTCCCAAGAGAGCCTTAACAGCGGCATCTCACGCTCTGATATAAAGAATAATGTCACCATTAAAGAAATGGACCTATCAGTGTAATCGCTCCATCGGTGCATCTCATCACCATGGAAAGTCATGCGGCCAGACGTAGGGCTACCTTACGTTCTGTGACGGGTATAAAATGCACGTAAGTTTTACTGATACATATAATTGCAATCAGTTCCGAGAAATTCAGGGGTCGAGGCCCTCACCACTGCATTGCAAATGTACTGTACTATAGAGAGTCATATGGCCTAACAAAAAGCTATCTTCCAGTGTTTGACGCCATGCATGCGCATTTACTGAAACATAAATACAGTATTTCAATCAGTTACAAGAAATTCAAGGGGTCTCCGCCCTGACACTGCATAACAAATGCACTGTACCATAGAAAAATCTTGGGCCAGACAAAGAGCTACTTTACGCTATGTGACTCCATGAATGCGTATTTCCTAAAACATGAATATTGCAGACAGTTACAAGAAATTAAAAAGTCTTCGCCCCGCCACTGCGTTACAAATGTTCTGTACCATACAAAGTTATACAGCCAGACAAATAGCTACCTTAAGCTGTGTGACTCCATGAACTTGAGTATTTACTGAAACATAAAACTAGCTATCAATTACAAGTTATTCAAGAGTCCCCGCCCCGTCACTGCATTACGAACATACTATACCACAGAAAGTCATACGGCCAGACAAAGAACTACTTTACCCAGTGTGGCGTCATGCATGCGTATTTACTGAAATATAAAAATTGCAGTCAATTCAGAAGTCATCTCGCTGTCACTGCATCATAAATGCAATTGTAATCAATCATAAATGCTAAATGCTAATGGCATAATAAGGTGTTAGCGAACGCAACGTGTTATGATGCAACTTTGCAGCACGTGTCCTTGATTCATTGATATCATGTCAAGGGTGGCAGGTTGGGAGCACCGGTGGTAGTGAAAATTACTGAATGCAACCCACAGCAGTCAAAAGAACAACTGCTTCTCCTCGTGGCTAAAATCAAAATGACTGGCAGAGAGAGTAGAGCCTGTCACAACCAAGTGTATCGTAGAGCCACGCAAATGATGAAAAACATTTCTTGCTTTCAAAAATCGGCGCCATATCTTATACTATATATTTGTTTGCATGCTCATCAACAGTATCGTATTTTGTAGTGGGAAATGCGAGCCGAACAGCACACAGGCTATGAATGCCCTAATGATAATAATGTCATTCTCTTTTCTCATTACATAGCCATTCCCATAACACAGCCAGATAAAGTGGCTATGAAGTGGCAAATAAAAGATGATACCCCGTGCCGAGTGTTTCCGGAACATGCCGAAGTGGCTGTAGGTAATAATGATTATATATCATCTTTTTGTGTCTCCTTACTGCCGTCAGCTTCACCATAAATAAAGAAAAGTCGGCTATTCTTCTTCTTCTTCTTCGTCTTCTTCTTCTTCTTCTTCTTCTTCCGCGTTCTTCGAGTCAGATTTCTCATAATATCACGAAGCCAGTGGCCTATTTAAATGATGCTGTGCGCCTCTGGTCCTCTGCCGTCCCGTGCAGTTTCGACTGATGCGCCGAGCCTCCAGGCCAATTAGTCTCTCTCTGTTGGTCGTACAGTACTTCGGGCAGTGAAGTCGACTACGAAGCATGATGGTACACAGTCCGTTGTAAAATTTCAATAAATTTTGCAAATGGGGACATAGCCTCACAAATGTGAAAGATAGGTTTGCTAATATAGCTTTGACTAAAGGAGACATCATTAGTCGGTGTAAAATGTATGCACTAGTCCTCCTTCGTTCCATGCATAATGATACTCTTTGGTCATGCAAATGGCCAGTTAGTACCATACGTTAATGATATGATCTGTGGCCATGTGCTTGGTCCTTGGGGTAATGAACGTACTGAGTTAGCTACGGAAAACACTACTAATGTTCTTGGAGTTTCCCATGGTTATTTAACTAACCTAAGTAATATGCATACGGCGACTGATTGCGTATTGTCCAAAGAATGATGTCCAACTTTGGTTCTGGACCATAAAGTCATTATTTCATCATTGCGTTAACATACTGGCTAACTTAGGACTAGGCCAAAGTAGTAGTAAGATGTTAGTTCCTTAAGTCAAACCTAACAATGATACGCCCAGAAAAAAAAATGATGCTTCGACCTTTTGGCGTTAAGATATAGTTTAATGATACTGACATAGCATCGAGCACAACTGTTTCTTCGATGCAAAAATGTTTTTATGTTTTATCGACATTGACAATATTGTAATAAGCCATTTTTCTTTGCCAAGGCACGCAATATGAGATAATAGCCATTTACTCTGTTATTATCCACCATAAACCTGGCCACTGGTGCTATTTCAAATATCATGTTTAAGTTTCAAATTTCAAGGTTATTTTCTTGTAGGCCATGGGTCAATGAAAGACAGCAGTCCCAAAATGGCCTTCAAGTTTTATGAGTGGTCTTTCTCAAGATTTACTAAGTTTCTCCACGCCACCATGCACAAGCAAAATGGAGACGAATAGAAGAAGAAAAAGAAGAAAAAGAAGTAAAAGAAGCCGAAGAAGTAGAAGAAGAAGAAGAAGAAGAAGAAGAAGAAGAAGAAGAAGAAGAAGAAGAAGACGAAGACGAAGAAGAAGAACAACAACAATAACAACAAGGCTAAATAAGCACCACTCTTATATACAAATATAAAGATGTCGAGAAAAGCCCAAGAAATACTGTATAGAACATATAGGTTATGTATTAGCAAGTCAAAAGAGAGTCTAGTTTGCCTGGGTTTGTTATCATTCAGTGTCCCGTGAAAGACCACGCTTTCCTTGACCGATATTGCCCAGCCTACCGGAAGGAAACTGGCAAGGCCGGGTTACTGCATTACCATTCTCGTTACGTGAAGATCTGGACAAGAGCTCTGGATGGGGTTAGGTCTAGAAGAATACTGGTTTCTGCCTAAGGACAAGATTTCGGGAAGTGGTCCGCTGCGGAACCATTTTAGCATATAAATATATAGTGTAGGTCCTTAAGTTACGCTTCTTTATGGCTCGACTTAAACACCAAACAGACGGATGGGTAACAGTGTGTTGTTCATGAAAATCTAAAGAAACATTTCCATGGACATTGTAAACTTGCTCAAGGACTTCTTTTGAGACAGACAAGTCACTCTGACGTACTTGACACCAAACCACATAAAGGCCTGCGTAGAAGTCCAGATCTGGAACTTGTAAGCCATACTGGGGACTGGGCCTTTAGTTTATCGAACGTCAAAGAAGAAGAGGACTTTTTGTGAGTAAAATTTACTAAGATGATAAAATGTCAATGACCATAGCATAATCAAGAGACACTATTTTTTCTTATTTCGGCCCAACAACACTAAGAGCACTGGAACTAAAGATATTTAGATTCACCATGATTGAAATAGTGGCAGTGAACAATACAGCATACTCAGACAGTGAAGGTCTCAAGTGCCAGTACTCTTAAACACATGTAAGTAGTAAAGACACAACTGGCATTGTCCTAGCTCACAGTGACAGCTTCAGCAAAGAAATCCAGAAGTTTGACGCTTGAATGAACCAAATTTTATACCCATTATTCACTTCAGCCCGTTCTTTTAGCGCTCGGTTTGTATCAACGTGCAGGTGTTCGTATCTCCTCTGTATAAAATACAAAAGACAAAAATTACCTTCAACTTTAAGCCTTCCTCTGTGGGACCTTATAACACAGTTTACATAAGGGACTGGACTTTGCTAAAATTTGAAATGTCGAAAGCTTTGCTGATAACGAACTTCAGTGATAGCGAACTTCGCTGGCAGAAGAAGGCTGGCATGCAGGTTGGTAATGCGTGGCAGAAGGCAACATACTGATCACTCATTCCGCCCGCCATTTTGTAAGAGGAATAAGAGAGTAAATGGAGAACTCTTGCAAGACAACCACCCATGACATCATTCAAGTTCAGCCTATACCCACATCCACCCTCTAAAATATATACCCGCTCAATGCTCTGGAAATAGTGTTTCCAATTCTCCCCCTTCACCCACAAATTACACACGCCTAAGGTCCAACGACCCCTCAATAAATCGCGCAAAGCATCAATGAATAATACGAGCTAACCGATAACAATGAACTAAACCACCGGGCCATCGGTGACCTAGTAAAACCAAAACCTGCTCGTTCTCATATTAAAGGGCACACAGGGCCCTAGACAGATTGATGGGTGCCCGATTCCGTTCACTGATTGCTTTTTGTCGCTGTTCGTTCAGACCTTCGATTTCTCGCCGATCTCAAGTCTAGATTCACACTCGATATCGATAACGTTTATCAGCAGCTCGGCTCTGCTCGGCTTTGCCATGCTGTGTGAAAAAAAGTCCGAACTACATCCAGGCGCTATCTCAGTGTTTTATGTTCATTCAATATCATTCCGAACGATTTGTAAGCGTACGGGATTTCCTTTCAGCTTAACTAAAACAATCGAACGCATGCTATATTGCTCTGCGAGTTCATTCAAAACATTTACACATTCGGGTAATAAATCCGAGTGTTTATTTATTAAGAACATAATGGCAAAGATGTTCTAGTATCCACAACCTACTGGTTCATGCATTTCTAGTGAAACAAACTCGCCTGGAAACCCTGCAACGCAGAATGTTGTCTGCTGCGAGCACACTGCAAAAATAGATGGGCAAATAAACAATTTGAAGAAATGGCACAGCTCAGCTATGTATAAAAATGACTTATTTGTTAATAGCATTTCTTTTTGTATTTCTGCCTGATGCCACCATAATCATGAATGAACGAACTTGCCTTATGCCTCTTATTTTATATGTGAATAAGCAAAATGTGCTCATACACGAAACGTCGACTGTTTTTAAAAAAAATCATTTCATGATATAAACCTATTTTTCTTTAAAAGTTTTGTGTTAAATCTGGACAGAATCATTTTAAACTTCAATGAATGAACCTCTTAATAGACTCAGGTGTGAGGGCAAAGCTTCCTTTAGCTATACATGTACCTATGCCCATATTCAGTACCGGCTAATGACGCGTGCAGATTTACACTATCAATCACTAAGGTTCAGATGAAATATTAAAATTTCACCAAACGCAGTTGACATTTCCTACATCTAAGAGTGAGTCAGTAATACCTTCTTTGTCGTATAAAAACTTTTAAAAATGGGAGGGGGAGGTTGAGGAAAGAGCTATTTGGATAAAAAAAGCTCAAGCTTGGAAATCACCCGTCCACAAACCTCATTTTCAATTTCAGGCAACATCATTAAGCCAATTCCCATTGCATTACGCCAAACGAGGCCAAATAGTGTAAAACGCTGATTGACTCGGTCGTTTCTTCGGCCAACCTAATTCCATCAGACACCGTATCACTGCCAAATCGGCATACATCGATCAAGGTGAGAAGGAAGCCCGAGGCTTTGTTTCGCCGCCAGGAGTGATCAGTCATCGATTTAGAATAATAGAAGTTTAAGGCCTTCCTCTGCCGCATGTCAAGGAACTCAGCCGTGCAAAGCCAACCTTTGAGACTCCTGAATGCATCATTTGACGCTCGGCCAAGCTTCTTTACTCATTTTTTTTCTTCCAACTCTGTGCACGTGCATATTGATGAATTAATAAACCTTCCGCCTAGTGATGGATGATGTATTTTAACAGTGACTTACAAGAATTGTCTCCCTACCCCCTTGCTGCCAAACGGTCGCACGGTGGACTATGCTCAAGCTTATGGAAAATAGGGAAAACCAATTCTGATTGCAAATCTAATTCATTTTGTCATAATATAGAAGCTTTGCCATTTTAAAAACATACAGAGGCTTTATAAGCGTTCGAGCTGCCTTCTGAACCGAAAGTTTTGGTTAGCATCCAGTCCCATATCATTCTGTGTCTCAGATTTAAGCTTAACAAAACCACAGCAACAGGTCACGGAAATTTTGAGATGGACTCGCTATTTGTATATATTATATACACATTCCTGTTTTCATTACCTGACGCTGCGAGGGACTAATTGCCTTTGCCCTTCTCTCTCTCTCTCTCTCTCTCTCTCTCTTTCTCTCTCTCTCCTCCCCTTCCCCCCTCACCCACCCCCGTCCTAGAAAAAGATATGAAAGAATATGCCCATGAAAACATAGATCAAACCAAATTAACGTAAAATGACCAGTTTTTCCAGAATATCAAAACCTGCCCCGTGGGACCTTAATCTACGTGTGAAAGGAAGGAAAGAGGAAGCATAAACAAACCCCATTAGCTGTACGTCCTAATATCAAAAGCAGAATTGCAGGTCTGTAACCTTGTAAACCAATTATATTAGGCAGATGAACGAAACCTATAAAACTAAAGCATCTTGAGAGCTTTGTGGTATGAATTAGTTTCACGAACAATCACAGTAACGGTTAATCAACATCATTCAGGGCAAGAAAACAAAATGGACATACACTGTTGAGCGATATCGCCAGTCAGTCAGTGAGTAACGAAAGATGCCATTCTCAGATTGATCATTTAAGTGATTATCGATAGGCTTTGTCACAGGAATGACAAACCCGGGAAGAGTTTTCTTGCAAGATGACGCATAAATGATCGTGACTAATCGTTAGCACACTAACCTGGTCTTTACGCAGGAAACTCAGTCTCTAGGTTACCGGTAAAATCCATTGCAAAGATAAGGACCAAAAAAAAAAAAAAGGATGGCGAAAGCGCAATAATAGCAGCGGTCAGTAATTCAAGCAGCAGCAACAGCATCAAAGACAACAACTCGCAGGAAAAAAAGAACAAAATCATCTGCATATATGTATTTCTGCTTCCTTCCCCTCCCCCTCCCAACCGCTTACAATACTGGTACATTATTAAAAAACACTTATTCACAATATAAAACATAAAACGTAATCATACCACTACGGTTATTTCACATCACATTGTTTACTACCATCCGCAAAAGACTGTAATGATGGTCTACGCAATGATAGCAAAATAAGTTTATCCGGGAACCTTTCAATGCAGGGTGTTGTCTGCTAACAGCACGCTACTAAAATACAGCGGGCAAATGACAGTTACGCACATGAGTCTCTCTGCATCTTCTTTCCAGCATTTTCTTTTTTGGCAGCAAAAATGCTTACTCTTGTTCTACCCAGATGACAAAAGATGTGGCTTCCTGTTTTTGTGTGTACAAGCCGCGTTCTCTGAAACGCTATTCTCAGCAGCTGGGCCACGATTTATGACCAATTCAAAAATATACATAAGATACTCAATCCCAAACGTTCCGGTACATGTATATTTCCACGGACCAATACGACCTGGATATGGAGGGTTTTGTGTTTACGAGTGAGAGAGGGAATGTCTTGTGAAAAAGGTCAAAGAAGGAAAGCACAACCTTATTCTGTGACAGCGCATGTCTCTGGAATTTGCATGCCCTTTTTGTCCTCGTTACTGTTGTCAGCTTGGGAATGTGTCACCTGGATGGTCATTGGCAGTGCGGCACGCACACCGTGTGGGATTGAAGCCCGTTGCGATGGCATACAAAGCTTGTCGCAATCAAGATGGTATACAGTGCTTGTCACAATCACACAGTAACTATGAAAACGTGAATCTTTACAAGGGTATTGTACGCAAAGTAGAAAGGAAGACTCTCATCCTCAGTGTGTAAGAACTGTGTATGACATCAATTCGCGAAATTATACCGGTAGAGCTTACAGCGCCTTTTTTATTTGCAATGGAGACTCCACTGTAAGCAGTTAGAACGTGTATTAGAATCACAAGTAAACTACAGGCTTTTACACGGAAGTTAGGAAACAATATTCAGGCGGTTAGGAATCTTAGGATTACATTGCTGTAAAGTTAACATCCATGTGGTGTATTGGTAGCATGTTCAGCTTGCAAGCTGAAGTGCCTGGGTTTGTCTCCCAGCAGGGATAGGACATTTTTCAAGAGTTAGATATTTCTCGGTTCTGCCAAACATTGATCTTTCACCGTGATTATGAAAATTCTGTAAAGACACACTTCCCAGACAATGTATAACAGCTTTAGGTATCGTTCTTTTTAAGTATCACTTCCTCATTAAAAATATAATAATTATGTCTAAAACCTTGTCACATTTCACTGACACTCATGCTAACTGTATATAATGGAAGAATCCTTGGAGCAACAAGGAAAAGGCCAGAATCAATGAGAACAAAGAATATATACGAAAAGAAATTCCATCAAAGCAATAACAAACAAGAAAAGCAGTAACAGTATCAGCAGCAGCAAAACAAATACTATAAAAGACAGCAGTTCCAAAATGGCCTTCAGGTTTTAAGAGCGGTCTTTCTCAAGTTTTACTAAGTTTCTACACGCCATCGCACACATGCAAAATGAAGATAAAAAACACCACAACAATTTCGACGACGACAACAACAACAACAACAACAACAAATTAAGCAGTAACAGCATCTTTCTAAATCTTCATACCATGAACATAATATACTATCGGAAAGCAGATAACATTGTTACGGCCACGACATCAGCATTCCACTCCACTTGAAAAGGTCAAAGACAAATTGTATGGTTTACCGGCTTCTCCTCACTTATCGAAAATCGAACATTTTAAATGGGTTGTATTGTACGCCATAAATAGGCTCTCAAGGTACAGCGTCTGTTAAGAACAGCCACGCCTTTGACTCACCAGCTATTCTTGACTGCTTCCACGTATCCAAAATAATAAGACTGAGACAAAATTGGATATCATTTGAAACTAAAGGGTACTAATTTCATGACGTTCACCTTTCCTTGTGGTTATACATGTACTTCGATACAAGCGCAAAAACCAGGAAGGCATGCCCACAGATGTTTCGAAAGAACTACGGTATTTTTCTTTGAAGTGGGCAGGACAGCAGATAAAATAAGACTATAAAATATAACAATTACAAACAGCAAGGCAGTCAGCATTTTATCCTCTTGCGCAAACCTTTTGTTTGTGATTGGCACTTAGATATTTCCAACCTGAGATCGAACCTTCGAAAACATGTCACTGTGGTTCTGCAGCGTATGTAGCCGTTTTTAACTATTCTTTTCTACATGATAGCCCACGGGTCATCTCATCCAAATAAGGGGAAGAATGGTATTGAGTATTGATCAACACTGTGGGGTGCGGGACAAATTTAAAATGTCGAATCTGAAGAGAGTGCACACACAGAGGCGGCACTATTCTTTCTATGATACAGTGAGGGGGTGAGAGAAAATGTGGGTCGTATTATTATGAACCTACATAGCTCCTTTGAACCTCACGTTGTGATTAAAGGCGATTGGTTTGTGGCATGGCACTGGAAGAATTTAACCGCTTTATCAGAGAGTGTGTATATCATCTTGTATAATTATACTCTTCGCCTTTCCTCTATAGGATAGCTGTGTACACTGACACATCACTGAATCTTCCTACTTGTAAGAGTTAGAGAGAGAGAGAGAGAGAGAGAGAGAGAGAGAGAGAGAGAGAGAGAGAGNGAGAGAGAGAGAGAGAGAGAGAGAGAGAGAGAGAGAGAGAGAGAGAGGGAGAGAGAGGGGGAGTGAGATGAGAACGAAAAAAAAAAGGCTGGTGGAATTAGCCAGTAAACGTTTATTTCTCTTGAGCCAAAAAAAAACCCCAAAAAATATAATTAGTTATGGAATGCGGGACAACTTTATTTTTATTAAAGTCTAAGGCCACAACAGTGCAATGAGACTTCGCTTTTTCTCGCTTTAAAATTGAGATAGCGCGAACCGAGGCAATCACCTGGCATACTAATTATGTCATAATCAGCTATTTATATCCCCCTTTGATCTGGATTGTGTTGATCACGCGAGGAGTTGTGGTACGAACTCAGATCTCTAAATCTGAATGAAAGGAATTAAAAGAATATAGTAATACATGTATTAAGTTTGTTTGTTTCTAAATATGATTTGAAGAAGTACAGGAGCCTTACATTTCAGGAAGCACACAGTGACAGGCCACATCAGGCCCAGAAAACTATTGCTGGATAATCGTGTTCGGAGTTTATTCTATTGATTGTCATTTGTTCCAGGGCGCATATTATTCAAATTGGAAGACCCAGTAGTGCACATTGTTTGCTCTCTTCTGAACTTATCACAAGGGGCAACACGTTAAAGTGGGACTGGAATTATTGTAAGGCGGGCCAGATGAGGGCCTGCAGTCCACGATGAGACTGTGTACCTCTGAGCTATCTTAATCTGTTGCAGAGATCCAGTATTGATGCCAGAGCATTAGCATTATTTAGCATACATAGGTAATGCTCGTTTTATTTTTTTTACATTTAAACATCGGGCAAACAACTATGATTTTGGGGACTGATCAAGTCCACTATGGGTCAGCACGGCCCGTTACAAAATCAGTCTGTCAGAGTTGATTCAATTGATAAGTAAACATTGTTTAAAATAGAATGCTATGTTCCACGTAGACCTGATATTAAACTTATTATTTTAGGCAAAGTACGTAAACACATGAAAAAAAAATCGGGGAAGGAATAGGACCACAACTTGCTACAGCAACCAGCTGATCCGGTTGATGATCTATCTCCAATTTTCAAATTTCAAGGCATCGTTATACACAGAAACTGCAAATTCGTCACACATAGAAACTGCAAATTCGTCTGACATAGAAAACGGAATATTCGTCAAGCATAGAAACCGCGAACTCGTCATACATAGAAGCTGCAAATTCGTCACACACAGAAACTGCAAATTCGTCACAGATAGAAACCGCAAATTAGTCTGACATAGAAGCTGCAAAATCATACATCGGCACTGCAAATTCGTCATACCCAGAAAGTGCACATCACAGAGAGAAAACAAAAAAAGAACAGGACAGGAAATATTGGATGCCGGGTCGGTGAGCCCCGCTGACTGTTTTTGGACCACCCTGTTCTAAATAATCCTCGAAAGGGATTATAATATCCCAAGAGGAAGAAGAAAAACAGCAAACGAAGCAAATAAAGCCAGTTAAGGGCGTCAGTTTTGCCACTGCTCCAACTTGGCCGCATGTTGGTCTTGATCGAAAGCCAAAGTTTGGCCATGTAAACGAATTACTTAAACTGTCAAGTCCTAAGTCTACGCACCTTGTTTACTCACCCAACACATGTGCGTCTAGCGCCAATTAGTGCAGGCTTTAACAGTAGATTCTCTTCCTCTCGATGGCTCAACTCGTAGGGGATTAAGAAAGACAGGTAATCCAGGTGACAAAGACTCGATAATCCAAGAGGCTGAGAAACGTGTTCACTTTCAAAAGCCGAAGTTAGACTAAACAGGCAGGCACTGAGAATTAATAAGTATTTATAGTTCCTCTCTATCGCAGTCACGAGCTGTACAGTGTGTGTGAAATGTGAGGGTAAGTGTGCAATGCAATGATGGAGGCACGAGAAATTTCAATGCACCGTATATTTAAACGCAAGTCACAGCGCTAGAGTGGGAGTGAATAATACACATTTGAAAAGGTTTAACCTTTCCGATGACGGCCCAGTAGAATTGCTCAATAAACCGGGTAACCATTTAACCATGGAACGTCATTCAAAAAGTTAAATACCACCCCGGAGTGTTATTTTTACTGTGCATAGGATTTAGAACGGCTGGAGAAAAAGTGATGCATGTTTGCAGTATTGATAAACATATGGTTAAGATAATATTTATAAGACTCTTATCGTGTGCATAAACTATACTCGACTATTTTTACCGGCACGATTGTGTATGACATCTATTTTTATACCAGACGAGGCAGTTAAACCACGTGAAAGAACGCAAAAAATAGTATTTACAGGCTTGGAGCTCACTAACTATCATAATTCTTATTTTAATATTATTTTCAAATCTGTATTTAAAGATATTTTACACAAATAACAGACAACACGCCATGAGAATTGAGTAATTTAAATATGTAACGTACGTCGCTAGAAAATCTCCCACACACAAGGTATAGTCCCACACTCGAGTCAACTAGACTGGAAAACGATTATTGTTTTTAGCTGAACCAGGACAAAAGTTATCCCGCGGTTCGCCATCCCGCCTTACCCGTACTGCGCGCTGCCCGACAAAACGGAGCTGATCTTCAGCGGCACGTCTCTGTCTGCTGGCCTATGCTGTACCGCGCGGCGCGAACGCGTTCATCGCGTACCGTGCACCAACTTCTGGGCAGGATAGACAACTCAAATTATTCTATCTTGGGACACCCTGAGGACGTAGGTTCCCGATTGTTTTTGTTGTTATTGTTGTTTGCATGACTCTCGTGAACTTTTGAAAAGACAGAAATGCGTCACGTGTGCCAACTTCATATTCTGCTAACACATTACTATCAAGTTGGTGTATGATTTTTGGTTTATACATCCATTACTAGGCCTATATTAAAAGAAAAGAAAATCTGTGGCCAGCTGGATGTTTGCTTGTCAGGTACAGAAATTTACACCGTTTAACGTAGGGTGTCTCAAATTAGGCAAGATATCCTGAAATGGCAAGGAAGGATCGCTGAGACATGTATCCTCGATCCCAGATGGTCTCCTGGTACATAAGATTATCTAGAGAGGCCCTTTTGTGCATTGGACATGGGAACTGAGATTATACAGTTACGGGACGGGCTGCCTGACATGTCATGCTTGCCAACTGCCAGTTACATACTGTTGCATCCATAGCTACCAAGTTAGCGTTATCAGGCCAGATTCCTCGACAGATCTGATCACAATAATTTACTCTAAGAAGACCATTGTACTTGTATGTAGATGTGGCATGTTTGTCCCCCCCTCCCCTCCCCTTGCCCTCTCTCTCCCGGGCAGCCCCGGGACACCTCAGCTAGATCTTGTTTTTCAGCAATAGTAAAATTTGGTTTACGGGATGTATGGAAGCCTCTAAACTTCCGAAGTAGTCGTCCTAGGGGAATTAAAATTTTCATGAAATAAATTTACATAACAAATCATGTGCTTTCACTGGTGGATAGCGCTTAGCGTTACGATGGATGTCTCTTTTACTCCTCGATGCAGACATTACTGCATTCGATAAATGACGATAACAGTAACGGATACATTAATTTTTAACTGTCAGTAATAATTCGTTATACCCGTTTATTGGCTTTAATAAAGTTTGCGATAAAGATCGGAGCATATTATTATCCAAGGCTTGATTGAGTATAAATGAAAGGGTGAGTAAACGACAATTTTGATCGAGAATTGTTGGCGCTGATTTGTTTCTAAATAGAGCATGACATGCTTTCACCAACAAAATGTAGTTTGTCCACCGGAAAATATGAGACGAAATAAATCCAGTGAACGCCCACCGAATTAGGTTTTGAAAGTTTCTGATCATTTTTTTCTCTGCGAAATTCTGATTCCAGTATTTAATTTCTCTATTCCGGGCACACCCTTTGCTTTCTTAATCCTGGTCCACAGGCTTAAAGCCAAAGATTAAGGATCTTCTCACTGATAATAATCACGTCATTCATTTCAGCCTTTATGGCCTAAGTCATTAGGCGCCGGAATCGCGGACATCTGACCTTGGACCTTCCATATACATTTTAAGGTGGAAACAAACGTATCTCTGGGAAGTCCAGCGAGATCTACTTTTGTTATAAGAGTGGAACGGGGG
>JAWQUT010000007.1:2145405-2162905 GCA_033807755.1 Ellobium chinense | reverse complement strand
AAATCTGTTAACAAAATCAATACTCCAAGTGGTAGGTAATGCACGTACGTTTCTTGGAATGGAAACTGACGAAGCTGTTTCATTACTACATTTTGTGCTTGTTATTTATAACTTCACTCCGTACATTCATGTCACAGGTGTTTCCGTCTCAATGCCAAAAGCGACCTCAAAGACCACTTGCTTTTGGTGGTTGCTCTCCCAGATCATGTCTTCTGCTTCCCTTAATATTTTTTTTCCCAGCTCTTTGATGACATCTGCTTCCTGCTTTAGATGCCTCCAATCTTCACCCTGTCTGCCAAGGTGTCAGCAATCTCATCTATATTGTGTGCTGTACTGAATTAATGTTTCGTAAAAGCTCACTCCTATATCAGATGAGAAATATTTTCTCAAACTGTTGAATTGTGATAATAATGATAATGACGAATCTGACCATAGAGCGTGCCAGCACAGTCATACGAGTCAAATCATTCAGAAAGTATCCCAATAGACAGAAAGCCAGTAATAATCACTGAAGTTGTAAATAAGCTTCTCTTGGGCATATCCTCGTAGTCCTGCTTTGCGAAACATATTTATTCAAAATAGAAGACAGTTTACCACTAAAATGTAGATGCATATACATCTTACAGTTAAATCAATAAAACGACGGAAGGAGAGTGCTAAAAGTTAGACACAAAATGTATCATATCAGTCGCGCAGACTTTCAGTGCTGATGAAGCTGATAATGATGATGATACTGTTTAAAAACAATCAACAAACTAAAGGTGCCCAGCCTTCAGAAGGTGTGTGACGAAGAACTGACCTGAGATATAGGTGGAGCAAGATCTGTGGATATGCTGTGCTTCGAAGAAAAGGTTTTAAAAAGGGAACAAATAACATTCGAAGAGAGGAAGGAAGGGATGCACAGTACGCAAGAACAGCCTTGAAAGTAGGTGAAGCATTAGCCTCTAAACCCTTTGTTGTTTCTCCACAGGACTTTTCCTAACTAAGCGACACTGCTGGTGACCCTAATTATCCTTGTTCAGCTACACTGTATTTATGTAGTTAAGAAGTCTCAGGGAGTGTGGGATTAGCGCCCACTAAATTGTATGAAATACTTTAAAGGACACTGAGCTACCTCGCTTTCTGGGAAGGACAAAGGCTAGTCAGAAGGTAGTTCTTTAACCCTTTCACTACGCCATGTTTTTCAAGTGCCGATATCACCAAATTATCATAGATTCAGTAATCTGCAGATTTACGTAGGAATAATTCATTACATGGGAAAAATGCCCCTTGCACTTGTAAACCTCACTATGATGTAACTGTATAATTAATGAAAGTCGTCAGTCAACTTATTAGGAAAGTGAAACTTAAATCTGATTCTCAAGCTTGCTAAGTCGAGTTAAATCAGTAGCAAATATGTGGATTAAGTGGGGGAGCTGGATATAGAGGCGCTATCATCGTCGACAGTAGTAGAGAACGAGACACGGGAACGCTACCTCCGACATATATTGGTACGTCTAGGAGCTATTTGTAACAAATAGTAAGAATGTACATGCACGTCATACGTAGCGAGGGGGTTAATGCCCGGGTGGGTATCAGATGATCATAACTCTTTGGCCCATCCAGAGAGAATGCACGGAAGCGTCACTGCTATCTAAACTATTCCATCATAGATATCAGCTGAGAAAGGCGAAGGCTGTTGACCGATATTAATCTTATGAGATAATAATATGAATGGCATTTCGGCTACTAGAAAACGTTTGTTTTCTCGCTAAATGGCTCGGAGGAGTAGCTCTCTCACCCGAGGCTAAACAAATTCATGGAAGTTTATTTCGAAAACATAGGCAAGACACAGGCAAGACATAGGCAAGACACAGGCAAGACATAGGCAAGACACAGGCAAGACGTAGGCAAGACATAGGCAAGACGTAGGCTGGAAGAGTGGGCGTCAAGGATTGAACGACGAACAGTCCGTAGAGACCACTCCATTTTACGGAATAGTTGTAATGACGGTTCTGACTAAATACGGTTTTTTTTTATTTCTTATTTCTCCTTTCCCCTCTCCCGGGTTCCCCATCTATGACCACAACCTTAGTTTCCTGTTCTTTTTGATTTTTTTTTTGTTGGAAAAGCCCTGTTATCTGTGATATTGGAAGTGTTTCAGTTGTTGCACTATGTAACTCTATGATTAACTCTATGAGTCCATCACCCCGATGTAACGGGATGCCTATGTTGATGCATTTATCTCTCTGATTTCGAAATTTTGTTCTAAACAGAAATTACCGAAGAGTCCAAGTGGAAGTGACGCGAAGCAAAGAAAGGTACATTTCGTCATACTGTGTCTATATTTGCCTAAATCATCTTTTTTTTTTTTTTGAGGGGTGGGGGATTATTTGAAATGTTATTAATTGTTATGAATAATCTGATCTTTCTTTATCTTTTTAACTATTAACAAAAAGAGTAGAGTTTTGTTTTGCTGCTGTATTCCTAATTTTTAACGAATCCCCATCTACCTCTGTATTTCACCTCTGGCAACAAGTTCAGAATACTCGATTTTTCAAAAGCTTAGAAAGTGACTTGGGCAAATGTGGAAAGAGCATGACGATTTCGGCTAGATCTACCGACAGTAAACAATTTCATCGAGAGCTAAGGCTCATAAAGAAATAGAGCGGAGCGGACAATACATCAAAGGGTTAATGTGCAAGCAATTCCACAGCTCGGCATATCGCAGTTATTCTCCATTATATGATAAACATTCAGAATAAGAGCTCTGACGTTTATTCATGCTGCTTACTGCAATAATTAGGTAACTATCTTAACTGAGGCCATGAAATCTTACTAGCAACTGAACTTTGGAATGCGATTCGTATTTAGAACCTTTGTTTCATACACTTTAATGTTGAAAGGCACATAATATGTTGCTAGTGAAATGACTGCGGTAGATGCACAGTATTCGAGTATGGACTACATTGCACCGTGGAAATGTATTGGTAAAGGAGCTGTAGATGTTCATAAATCTGTGAAGGATGAATGATGATAAAATCCATCACTTGGATGCCATGTCAAGTGTCAAGCTAGTGCATGTCAGAAAGACGCACTCAGAAAACAATGCTGCATTCATGAACTGCTTTTATGATACCAGAGAAAGGCTGGGTACAAGGTGGGTGGTACTTTTGTTGGAAAGTATGTTCTCTTCAATTCCGTCCTCGTCATTTCTTCCTAACACCGCCCTCCTTTCTTCCTTTTCGGCCTTCACATTTCGTACTTCTATTCTTCTATTCTTTCCCTCTATCTCTTCCCATTAGATTTTCTTTCCTTTCGTCTATGCCCTCGTTGGTGTGAGAGAAAAGTCGAAGGAAGACGAGGAGGAGAGTTGACAGTTTTATGATGCATTCGTTCTTAACGCCGTGCATCACAGTACGTGCAGTATGTTACTGAAGCCAATGAACGATCTGGTGAAAAGCTTGAGATGGATGGAGTAAGTGGTGAAGTTGGCATGCGGACCTTTTTTTTTTTTGTGCTGTTGTGTTTCTGGTTGATCGAAGATTTGAAGAGTCTGTCCTCATTCATGCACATGGAACTATATCAATATTGCTTCACAAAATATATATATATATATATTGTATATTAATTCTGAGTGGCCATACCATTAACAAACTTCCCATTTCCCCTTTCATCTTTTCCCCAGAGGCTAGTGGTATAAAAAAGCCAAAAACCTTTGCGGTCGTGAAGCCTGTGGTCACACGCTGTCCCTGCCCCATTTATCTTCTCTTCAAAACCTTTGATTTTTTAGTTAAGCTCCACTGTTGTCCCTTCCCCAGCCCCACACCTTCAGTGTACATTCTCTTTTTATTCTCTTGAATATCGCTTCTGAGTTGACCTTTGGGAAAATATTGGCACGCCCTGTTCCCCTCTTCATCCACCCGCTGCAGCACAGATAAAGATAATGACACATTGTTAGCATGTATTTTTATAACACACATCGTAACCTAATTTGCTCGTAATAATGGGGCAAAAATAGAGCACGTACGGAAAAGCAGATGGCCACAGTAGTTGCTACATCCAAAATAGACAAACACAAGCATTATGTGATGCAAGAAAAGTGCAATAGCGGCGTTTTTGAGTGAGATGCTCATTAAGGATATAATTCGCTCATTCACGCTTGAACGTCATGAATGAATCTAAACTATCATTCAATTCCAAGCGTGAAGACTTTTTTTTTAGCGTTTCTTTACGACTTTCATTTTTTCCTGTGTTTTACGACATCCGATCAGTCTGCACTCCAAGATGGCAACTACAGAAATGACACAAGGCTGCCGGAGGGCATACTTTTCCTGGCATATCAGCTCGCTGAGGAATAAAGCTGGTGGCATGAACTGCGGATATAAATGGGAAAATTGTAGCAAAATTGGTAGACTAATTGGATAACAACAGCACAGGTGAGCTAAGTTTGTCCTCACGTCAGAACGAGATTGCATTATCAAGACACCTATTTAAAAAGGAAAATGTAATGATTTCGCTCAAAGTTTATAGATGGCTTGTGCTCTGCAGTTTCCAATAATGCCGTACATGTAAAGAAACGTGCACTCACTGCAAAAACTGTGTTTAATATTGAAATAGTGCATTGTAAGCTCATGCCTAGAAAGGTGTCGTTACTCAAAAGGATCGATCAGAGACTGTCGGAGCGCGTGACTCTTGAAAAAAGGCATGCGCTAATAGGCAATGAAACACTTATTAATGAATGCTTATAAGTAAGCAAACGTTGTAATATACAGTCCCGCTCTAACATCAGAGCGACATGGATTTGTCTAGCACGGTATTCAAAACTGCAGGAAACGTGACTGAGTTTCATATCGATAAAGCAGGACGTAGATATATTAAGAGAAAAGATCGCGTGACTCTCAGAAAATAACATACCTGACTGTTACACTCTTAGGAAGTTAAGTAATATTTGCTCATTGTCTTGTCTGGTCGTTTCAGTATAATGCAGCTTCTAAGAATGGTTCATGATTTGACGATGATAAGATTTTTTCCCCAGTTAAATTTAGTTTATCCTGACTGCATGAAGCTGACTCATAATAATAATAGTACGTTTATAGTAATGCCGATACGTTTATAGTAATACCCGTAGTAGAGTTTTATTTATGTCTATATAGAAAGTATTCAAAGATTGGAAATTGTACAAAAAGTTGTTCATGATCTACAAATCCGTATCTCGTGTAAATTTAAACATTCTTACGACTGTTCTAGCAGTTTCTAATTCTTAAATGCATGAAAAAAAAACATGACGGTGGTTGTGGTAGGGATTCTTTGATAGAGGAAAGTTAGTTTATTGTCCGAAAAAGTTGATTCTGTGTTGAAAAATGCGAAATATTCATCCTTTAATGTCTAAATCTGTTGGGCTGTTAATCATCTGACTATAATGCAACTAATGTTTTATGTGTCTTTATTGATTTAAGCAGGACGAAGGAACTTTTGCTCAAGGGGAAAAGATCGGCATTTGTCGATGATCTATTTATATTGCCTGCTTGTACATTTTTTTTCTTACCTGTAGACTGATAAACATTTTGAATAGAATAATATGACATCACGATCTGGAACCTAAAGTTCTGGCAAAAAACCCCATACCTCTTTGTAAAGCTCTTGTTCTCAATTCTTTATATTATGCTACATCAGTATAATGGACTTACTCGTTACTTGTTACTTTTTGCTTATTGCTGGAAACATCACCACTGCACTTCGGACATGTCCATAGGTGCTCCGATCCCCGCGTCAAAAAGCCGCTTCAAAGAAATCAAGCTAATTGTTCTGGTTGATGACAGTTCTGTTCCTGCCATCGAGTCTACCGCTTCAACTACTTCCTTTCACCACAGCTATGTCCTTCATACGAGAGAACTGTTGTCCCAGGTCTTCTCCTCCTCCTGCCTTAGTTCCTTTTTGCAGTTTTTTGAGAATATCTGCCTTATCTGTGTCCAGCTTGCCAAGGTATTAATAATCTCGTTCCAGATTAAAGACTGGTCTCCTGTGGCCGTATGCATAATCCTTACGTTAGTTAACGCACTGCGTTAATCACGGGAGTTAACGCACTGCATTAACCACGGGAACCTCCCAAAACATTAGAAGTGTTTAATGTAAGGCTTATGCATACGGCCCCTTGACTTCGAATTTGTGAGGTATTGCTGTATTTTTCCTGGTTACCGCTGATGGAGGTGATGGTGATAAGTATCATGCGTGTAGCAGTATTGTTGATTTACTTATGTTTATTGATTTCAAATCAAAGGACTTATTAAGCAGGCGATGACGATAATGATGATTTTAACCCTTTTTCCATGTATGAAGTACATGTATGTCCTTACATTTTCTTGCAAACGGGTCTAAAACCTACCGATACGTCCTGGAAATAGCAATCCCATATCGTATACGACGTACACATGAGTTCTATGTCATATATTATGATCTATTTCTACATTTAGGCTAAGGGAGCTCATGGAAATTTGGTGACATCAGGCTTTGAAAAACATTACGTAGCGAAGGGGTCAAAGGCAATCGAGAACTTGTGCATTAACGATTGGATCTCTTACCATGATAAGAATAGCATTAACTCTGCATGTTGAGCGCTATTGAGGTTACATTCAGCACCCTTGCACTAATGTTATTTTTACTATGGTAAGAGATCCCATCGTTAAGACGCAAGCTCTGAAGTAATGCGAGATAGTTTTGTAGGTCTTTGATGTCTAAAGTAACAGCAGACACGTGAGGGTAGTGATGCCGGGCCGATACCATTTTAGAAAAACTGATACCCCATCGAATACACTGTATGATATCAAACACTCAGGAAATGGAAAAGGCCTACTTTCGCCCTAAACGTGCATCTGGAAATGGCTGTTGCAACAGTGCCATTATAAGCTTTATATATTTGCGAAACATGCAAAAAATTGAAACAAAGTAACAATAGCATCATTGTGAAGTGTTACAGTAATACCATACAAATGATTATAGTTCAATGAGTTCCTTGCGAAGTTGGAAGTTTGTATACCTACTAGTGTGAATTTTTTTATACTAAGCTGCAATGTTTGCATGAAACGACAAGTAGACTATACTTTTTTCCAAAGGACGCGCATATTGGACTAATGTCCCATTGCCCTTTTGTTTTTTAATAGGCTTATACAGATATCCTGCAATGCAAAGTCTTTTGTGTTAAAGCACACTGCACTTAGTTGCGCGCTATGACGTTCTCCTTTCCATCAGTTAGTTTTTATACACTGGAAATTATTCCATGTGACACATCCAGATGACAAAGGAAATGGCGTCCTTTTTGTGTACTTTGTAATCCTAAATATGTTCTTCTACTGGATCACAATATTATTATATTAAGCACCTTACAAAAAAGTTCTCAGAGATCTTCAATCCCTGATGTTTCTGCATATTTCTACGAATCAATACATCTTGGACTTGGAGATTGTAGTGACATTGACGAAGTGAAAGAGGGACATTTTTGTGTAGAAATTCGTCTAGAAAATTAAAAAAAAACGTCCTTAAATTTCAAAACCGCAATAAACCGATATTAGCCGAAAAACATATTTTTAAATACATCACAATAAATACTCGATAACAAGTACCCAGAATCGACCTGCCGGGGAGCTGAGGTCAGCAGCTTTCAGTGATGGACCGTCATCGCATGTCTCGTTTCCTCTTAGTCTTGATGACAACAGGAAGCTAACCGTGGGTGGGAAAATTGTTGACGGCGCAAACATCGATCCTGTTTAAAAGTTTCAAAGAAACACCCAACAAGTCACGTTGCAGAGAGTATGACCTTTTTAGTCCCTCGACATGCCAATAAATAAATAGTAGAGCTCGGTTTTCTTTTAGCTTCTGACATACTAGACAGGAAAAAACTTCATTTTAGTCTGTGAAGATGTCAATTACAGTAACTGTTTTTGAAATCATCGTCTAAATTAAATACCACGGGCAAATCGAATTCAATCTTGAAAGGTAGCTGTCAGCAACGACATTTTGTCTCCGGCTAAGAACATGCTGTCGCTTCGGTGCAATAACACCGTACGCCAATGAGAAAGTAGAAGTACATATAAGGTTGTGGCATCGAGACGACGATTTGCGCATTAGCTCATACCGGAGCTGAAAACCATGCACAGGACAGTATCGACTACTGTCAAAAAAACATTGTGATATTCATTTCCGGCTGTGCAGTTGTACTATTAACTGTGAGGAGAGTTGGAATCCATTAAAACTGTTATCTTCGAGTAATTTTAATATTTACGAAGAAATATTGTGAGCGTGTTTGTGTGCTTTTATGTGTGGGAGTTTTTTTTCTAAAAGGGGGAGTGTGGGTAGGTTGTATAGTGGGCGGATAGAAAGAAAATGCAGTAAGAAAAAATATGAAAGTTCAGTGATAGCAGGCATTGAGTATGATTGCGAGAAGTCTAAGTGTAAGATTAACAGTGCAAAGAGAGAGAGAGAGAGAGAGAGAGAGAGAGAGAGAGAGAGAGAGAGAGAGAGAGAAAGAGAAAGAGAGAATAAGTTTGAGTAGTGGCATATGCAGTGCGTTTTTTCAGCTTATTTTGAAACTGTCACTGTTATATGTTGTATGTGTGCTTGAAATCGACCAGAATGACCAAAATATATATTTGAGAAAGAGAGAAACTCTATCAGGAAAACTTTAATGTTAATCGCAGGTTTCTCCAAAGTAGGATTCATTCCAAATTTTACCAGAATCCTCCAAATTTCACCACAACAACTGTTTACATGAATTAGAGTGTACTTTTATTCCTATATCATGCCAATGGACAATAAATCATATTTAGTCCCTGAATGAGGCAACAGTGAAAGAACAGGAGTTGTCCAGTAAATCCTCTACAGTCATTAAACTACCTGACCGCATTAGGTATCTTTTCCATCCCTAAGAGTCGAATGAAAAACACAGTAGCTCTGCTTTAGGGTTGGCACATCCTTAACGACAGCTGATACTATTTAGGGTTTTATGTCACGAGTGCCATGTACACTCATATTTCACATTTTAGCCAGCGGACACACCAAGATCTTGCTAGCTGTATGATATTGGGTCACTGAAATCAACAGTGATATCGTAATGCTCATTTCACATTTGCCTAAGTTACTTGTTGAGGGTTTGAGAAATCTAGCACTTTGAACTCGTTGCCCACGACAAAATAACGAGGTAGATGAGGGTTAGCTTTGAAAATTCAGAATTCAACATCTAAACAAAACTTTACTCTTTTGGTAATGGTTAAAAAGAAGGACGGAGGATCAGAGAAGTGGACACAATAAGAAAGCAATCAAAAACATCAAAATTATTTAGACAAATATGTGAAACAAGCATGACGATATGTATTATACCGACGCATGAAGTACAGTGTGTGTAGGCAATGTTTAACACCGATGGTTAAGGCCTAAATCTGCCTTTGTTCTAGTGACTTATGGTCACAATAAGTAAGCCAATTACGAGTATCACCCCCAATCATTAAAACTAAATTCGAACCCAGATGACTGAGCGTTTACGCGAAACAAACGACACTTTGTCACTGAGTGGAAGGTGCAAGCGGCATTGTTTGTCTGCGACAGATAAAATTAGATAAAATTACGGCTGTGTGTACCAACCACTTGTAGGTACGGCCATAGTGGTGGTCGTTGCTGGGATCAAAGCTGTCTGTAACAGCCACCTTTAGGTATGGCCAGATCAACGGTCGTAGCTGGGATCGACCGCAAGTCTAACCTTCGAAATCGTGAAGACGACGCCCAACGCCAGATCGACTCATCCCAATGTGAAGCTCAATGAGAGCAAGAGAGCAAAGGGCATGTGTGAGCACTCTGTTTTCCTTTGTCATTGATCGGAGTAATGAAAATGATCGTTTACCAAGCAACCTCTGTCGCCCCAGTGGGAGTTACCTGTTTGCATTCCACAATATTCCATGTGAGAAAGCCGGGGGATCAGGGGGTTCCTCCTGGTGCATCATTGATCAGTTTCCCATCGCCTCAGGCAAAATCTTAAACGGGGATCGTAAATGTTCACAGATAGGCGTATTCGCTAATTATTATTTAGTCACGCGATTACGTCCCGCCCAGGAGAGCTAAGTGTCCGATTTGTATTCGCCCTAGCTTTATTGGTGGTTCATAAGTGGCGACAATAAATGCGTGAATATCGTGGTTGGGTACATGATGCTATAATGATTCGGTAAACAACTCCGTGTAAATGGAAGATGAATCTCCAGAATTCCCTGCAATACAGTTTTATAATTAACACTGAATACCGATCACGTTTAACAGTCAAGGCTGTATGTCAGAGGGCGGTTCGTGATGGGAGCAAACCAAACCAACAAAGAAACCCAATTCTGGCGGCATTTATACCATTGATAAAAACCTTACTGTATCTTTAAAGCGTGGTATAAATACATTCAGGACTTGCGTCACAGTTGCTTACAAATTCCACAATGACATTATCATGAGACATATTCTGAACGAAGATCCATGGTTCATTTGATCTGTAAACTGTCGATCTATCACCTCTAAGTCTTTTATCATAATTATCGTCACAGTTGCCCAAGCCAATTTTTTGATGATTTCAGTTGTTTATATGATCTTCCACTTATCTTTTTTTCCCTATTAAAACAAATATAGAAAATTGACTCCCTATTATATGCCAATTTTACAAGCTAAACCACATCTGTCTGATTGTTTTGTTTTGAACAACAGGTTGAGAGAGTTAAATTTCTCAAAAACCTCAAAAACTGACCAAGGCAGGTATGGAATAAGCGAGACGTTACATTTATATTTGAATGCTTGGGCTACATTGTAATATCCAAAATTCCTTTGTAGCTTTAGCGCTACAGTAAGCATTCCCCCCTTTCCCCCGCTTATACTAAAATAATGTGCTTCACTGGAACCTATGCCTTTTTTTTTTTTTTTTTGCTTTTTCTGTTGGGTTGTTTTACACGACTGTCAGCAAACCAACCCTATCTCTCCCCAGAATCACCCTGCCCGCCAAAGATAGGGACGCAGCTCTCGCATCATCTCTACAGAGTGGTCCTGTAATCAATTTTTTGTTCATGAAATCTGAACTCATCAATCTTGCGCAGACCTGGGATAAAAGGAAAGTTCTGATGCTGCCAGTTGCCGCCAGCAAAGAGCTTAGAGCTTTGAAGTGTCAGAATAGCGTGTAATATTATCATTGTCTTTGGTTAATTGTGCGTTTACTTTGACTCACATCGGTCAGCTTTAGTTGTACGACACTTTAAAATTAGACCTGACTGGGCGAGGGTGTTTTTTTAAAAATTTTTTTTCTCTTTTCCCCAATATATTCCCTGTAACTACAGAGATGTTGACCTCTCAAATTGTGAATAAATCTGGGAGCCACGTTATAATACTTTTACATTTAAAGTGATGAGCCTCAAAACATTATGACTTAATTTGGAGTATGTCTGTTTCCCCCCTCACACTCCCTCCTTCCTTTTGTCAATGCCATAATGAAGTCTTTGAAGTTGGCAGGAAGACGTTGAGAACTAGGAACCTGTATGGGGAAATCGCAATTTACAGACAGACAGACAGACAGAGAGACAGACAGACAGACAGACAGACAGACAGACAGACAGCCAGACAGACAGACAGACACACACACACACACACACACACACACATACACACACGCACACACGCACGCACACACGCAAAGACGCACGTACGCAATTACGCACCCAATCGAACCCTCTATTTTCGCCATAAAACTAAGAGCTTTACCGATAAATTGCATGAGATTTACACAGTGTACAGCTGAACCAATGATACGGATATTTTCCAAGTTTATTTGAATTTCATCCACCCTGCACAACACGGTAAGCCATCAGATTAATGTTTCAGAAATAGTGCACTTCAGATCTGTACTCCGATTTTATAGGTTACGTTTCAGAAGATTCCTGATGCTTTTTGGAGATATGTTTTCCCGAAACATTTAAGTTTATCAATTTTTCATTAATTTTAAAATGTCCTGAATTATAAACAGAAATTAAACTGTCTAAAACCATGTCGAAGGTCATATTCGGCTGCCCCAACGTGCTCGTTTGGGAAAGACATTTCAACGAAAAGTAAACAATTTCAGTATATTTTTCAACAAAATTGCTAAAAAAGAACATCTTTTGTCACGGCTGGTGAAAGTCAGTCTAGGTCTCTCCGCCCAGCAAACCCCTTCCCTTTCCCTCTTATGAAGCATATACAACCTCACTGTGGTTCAAATTGCTTCAGTCACTTCTGGTATCGACACACAGCATGTATATATTTCCTAAAGATAGAAAACGTCTAAAATAAAATCTCTTACGTTCATGGGCGTGTGTGGTGTGTGTGTGTGTGTGTGTGTGTGTGTGTGTGTGTGTGTGTGTGTGTGTGTGTGATTTCTACTTTCAAATTGGTGGACATCGCTGCTATCTATGAGAAAAATTTGAAATTAATTCTTATTAAAGGGCACCATAATGGAAATGTTCGTGCATCACTTTGTTTAACTGAACCGTTCATGTGCGTACAAGGTTTTACTGATAGCATAACTGCTATCCAAAACAAACTACATGAGGAAGATACTGATAAAATGTTATACTCCTTATCGTGCTGATAAACCACGTAATCTCGGTGCAATTTAGCGGAAATCAGAAACCACGACACGACAAGAGATCGATCAAATTCCCTTTTAGATATATAATATCTTTTAATGCAACAATAGTGTAGAGTAATATAGTATAAAGAGTAGACAAGCTTTCCATACATTTTAGTGGATCTGAACCCTCCCAGCTTTAACTTTCAGGCTCAAATAGTATCCCGTCAATGTTTGATTGATTCAGTAAGCTATTTATTCTACCGCCCCTACAAAAACTTCCGCAATGATCGAGATTTCTGTAACAGTTTGCAGCACGTCTCCATGATTTCTTATCTCTGTCTAAATATGGAAGGAAAAGGAAAGGTTGAGGTAAAGATGGGAAGAGTTGCTGATTGAATTTTTGCGTTAATGAAATATCATTTGGAAAGGAGACATGAAAATAGGAACTGTTGTGGACACATGGCAACATAATATCAACGCCGTGACTAAGTTCCCACATTTCAGAAATTTTATCAAAACAGAAAAACATGCGGGAAAATATGCAATGGCGTTCCTGATTTGGTACTCATAATTATGCAGCCTACTGCACTGTTCAAAGGGCGTGCATTTTTTTTTCACTGTAATACCAAAACTGTGTCAATGCTCTGTTATTATCCACTTATGAGCACACCACCTCCAGAATGCTATGTTGCATTTCCGGTGAATATTATATCTCAGGTTGAGTCTCTTGGCTCTGATCGTTCATGACATCGTGGCATTTCAATACCAGTCGACGGCGCGAAACGCAACTCCACGGGAGCACTGAGAAAGTTACTGTTTTAAGATATTGCGACAATCTCCTTGTCTTCATTATAAAAATCTAGGTCGCTCACGCGTAAACACACGCAGGTCGACTGGGTTGGAGTCTGGCAGCAGTGGCATGTATTTTTCGATTTTTTTTTTCTTGTCCCTGCTAGAAGCCAGTTCGTGGCCTGTCTTAATGCATTTATTGCTCCCCGATCAGTCTTGATTTAATTACAGCAGCACTGTTTGGAGTCAGAGGTTAGACCAAAATAGGCATGCAAAGTAGGTGACCACCTTTCTCTGGAAATAGCCTGAGGCGCCAACTGGGTCTTCATGGGAGGCGATTCAAACAATAAAGCAGGGCTCAGAAATTTACTTGTCGAGGTGCTTTCAAACCCATTCAATTTTAAAAAAAAAATAGATAGTCATTACTACTCAATGGAAATGGGTAGCGAAAATCAGGAGAGGGGATGGCGCCAGTTTTATTTACCAGCGTTATGGAGAGAAATTATTTCGAAGTTTATTATAACCTAATAATATTCTGAGTATTACTCGTGTTAATTTATATTATTTTTCCTTCTTAATGACTTTATAATAAATTTGGGGTTCCCGGGTCTTTGAGACACGAACCAAATAGATTTTTTTAAAATTCCGAATTTTGCCTGAAGAAGATTGCAGTTAAGCGGGACCAGTTAAACAGATTGATTTAAAACGAGTGGCTTGTACTGAAACAAACGCACAAAAAAAATAAAGAACGAATCCCGGTGCGTTATCCGTCGCTCTCTCTCTCAGCAGTATACGTTAATGAATCAAGAGTTCAATGGCCAAGGAAAAGGGGTGTGAGTGAGACTATCTCGGTCAATAGTGCAAATATTTGCTAGACAGTAAGTGTTCAACTGCGGAGGTTCGAGGTATCAAAGTATTTAGGACGTGAGCATCCCAGCCACTCTAACCGCCTACGTGCCGCCACTATTTGTTGAGGACAGCTGAATCATTAGCCCTTGTCTACGTCAGTACACATATCTTTCCCTGACATTTTGGGGTATTGAGCTCATTAAGACGGCACTGGAGCGAGCTACCGGTCATTTGGTGCCAGAGAAAGCACAGGGAAAAACTGCAGGCACTTTAGGCCGGGCATTACTGGGAATTTTATTTCTAAGCGAGTCCTCGGTCTGGATGGATCACCCGATTCTGTTGACGTCACAATCTCTCGTCTCACTCGCTACTCGATATTCATCATGTACTCTTGTTTATCTTTCGTATCATAGTATTCGCCACGGTTGATGACTGTTAGGAGTGGGCCGATAGCTAAACTTTAAGATGTTGTGTCGCTTAGTTTCCATGCACTAAATATCGAAAGTATCGATTCTATTTCGACACTCAGTGCAGAATAAGATTTTCTACCCCTTTCGATACGTTTAAAATCTTTCGATATGTTGATACCACGGGGAATCTAGGTCACACAGACTGTAATAACTTATATCTAATGTATCAACATGGTAATCGTAACTCCATGGAGCGTGAGTTTTGATAATAATATCAAAGTTGTTGAGCATCGAAAATATCGAACGTCAGAAACTATACGTCCAGTCTCCAATGATTGCGTCTCATGTTTTTGACCCTGTCTTTTACGAAACGAAAAAGTAATGTTCTTACGGAGGAAACCTTATTCAGAATAAAGACTCATCCTCTTTCTTTCTTGTCCATCCCACAACTCCTGTCTTTTTTTTTTTTTTTTGCGTTTGTTTGTAGGTTTTTAGCATCGATGCAAATCAAGGAAATGAGAATGGTAAAGAATCGAATAAAGGAATGGTGACTCCATTCCCCGATTTCACCGGATGCACTCTTAGAGATTTCTCCAGTAGCATCAAGCCCTGTACGACAGACAGTAGCCATAAAGTACAGATTTAGTTTCATTGCAATACCACCAAATCTGTTCTGTGTCCTAGCTTTACACAGGCGAGGGAAAGGGGAGGGGAAAAGAGGATTGGAGAGGGGGGGAAACAGGAACCGACTGTTTTCAGATAGTCTCATGTCACAGTTTTCCTTAAACTCTTTTCTAGTACAGCAAGTCCATACAACGACACATGAAAGAACATGAAANCACACACACACACACACACACACACACACACACACACACACACACACACACACACACACAGGCAACCAGACATTTGCACTTCAAAGTCAGAAATCTGAAAACACTATAAAACCAGACAGACAGACAGACAGACAGACAGACAGACAGACAGACAGACAAGCACGCGCACACACACACACACACACACACACACACACACACACACACACACACACACACACATATTATACCACACACAGATACACACTCGATAAGAACACATTCCTTAGAAACCTATCGCGGTAAATCATGTTCTTATTAACCAGACATTTCTATATCCATTAGTCTAGGGGTTCAGGCCAGCGTATTTGAAAACGATATAATCTCTCTATCTGCTTCTAGTTCTCTTATCAGAAAGTGTTAAGTACCTGTATTACTTACCCGCCGACTTCCTCCTTCGCGTCCAATATTATTTTAAGATGCCAGGAATACCTGGACTATGGCCATTCACTTTACCACAAGAGGGTGAAACCTTGAGATGTGAACTCTTCATTTCGTAAGTGTGGTTGTCTCTAAATAAAGTCCTTTGAAACCAGGATGTCCTCTGGTTAGGTAGATAATATCTGTTAGGTAATACACTTGAATATGCTCAAATTTCAATAGTGGCGGTAGCTCTCTCTTTTTAGCTCTCACTGTCATATTTTTTCTTCCTTACTGATATGTTTTAATTTTATTCTTTCCCTTTTCCCCCTTTCCACCTTTCACTGTGTATCTGCGGGTCAGTGTGTCTATCTGTCCGTTTTTCCTGGCCGTCCGCCTACTAATCCATCCATCCATCCATCCATCCATCCATCCATCCATCCATCCATCCATCCATCCATTTTCCTTCCTGCCCGCATGACTATCTATCTATCTATCTATCTATCTATCTGCCTGCCTGCCTGCCTGCCTGACTGCCTGCCTGCCTGTCTGTTTGTCTGTCTGGCTGTCTGTCTGTCTGTAAGTGGCCCTCTACCAATATAAAATCGTCTTCAATAGACGGATACACATTTCCCTATACTAGTGGGCTGTTCTTTCACTGAAATGAGACCAAAGACGCTTTGTAATGCATCCAGTGCTGGAACTGTTGCCCTTGCGCATAACAAAGGAAAGTAATAATCCACAGTGTCAGTCTGGTGACAGATGTCTTTTTGTAAGTTTGGACACACTAGTTGGTGATTGTTATGTAAAAAACGTAAAGACAGAATTAATCGTGTTGAACAGGAACAAGTTCAACGACCAGAAATAGAAAATAACAATATCAGTAATCTACAGTAGGCATGAGGCTGGGTTTAGATACATGAGGGAATGACTATGGGTCATTGAGAGGAGGGTGATGAAGAGGATGAGAAGGAAAAAGAAAGAAAGGGAGAAAGAAAGAAAGGAGGGAAGGAAAGAAAAAAAGGAAGTAATGAAGGAAGGAAGACACAAAGAAAGAAAGAAAGAAGAAAGAAAGAATAAAAAATAGAAAGAGAGAAAGAAAAAGAAACGATGAAAGAAAGAAAGAAAGAAAGAAAGAAAGAAAGAAAGAAAGAAAGAAAGAAAGAAAGTGAATGTGATGAGGAGGGGGTATAGGGGCTGTGAAGTCACACCACCCCTCTAGCTTGTCCCCACTCCCAGTCACCATTGTTTGTCTGGCCAGTCAGGACGTCAGTAGACTGTGTAACACTTCTGTCAGCACGTGCAGGTGACAGCTTGGGTACTGCATGAGCAATCTCTTTGAAACTGTCTTCCTCTTATACAAACTAACGAATGCCATAAAAGGCCGGAGGCAAAGTGTTCTAGCGTATTTTTGTACTCGTATAACCAATTTCATTTTGACGCTGGGAGATAAATATTGAAAGTCAATTATTTTTTTTTTATTCTTTCTTTTCATAAATTGAAGAAAGAAAATCAATGATTTTGAAAATAGTGTTGGAACTCATAATGTTAACTCATAATTTTGCCTTTTCGAAAAAAAAAACAAAAACAGAAAGCAGCATCCTCCTCTCTTCCCTTACCCCCAG
>JAWQUT010000007.1:2134080-2145396 GCA_033807755.1 Ellobium chinense | reverse complement strand
AAAACGAATTTCTCATTGCTGAAATATCTCAGCCGATGTGGTTTGAATATATTATGTACATATGAGAGATCAGCAAGCTGTATTCCAACTAGTCGGATCTGTAGTCAAAAGGTCCCGCCCTGTTCAGTCTTCTATTTGACTCACCGCCATTTCCGCTGGTTTGGTTAACATCCACGAAATGAGATCGATTATGTTCATACAAGCGCTTGTCGACGAGAAATCTAATTCTCATTCTAAATCTAGAAAACAAATCTTCCCTTCCCCCCCTTCGCTACCATCGTTCTCTCGATGCCGGTCCTGTGAGGGATAATAATATTCTCGCTGCGCCGACAATTGGCGTTGTCGCAATCTCTCATAAGTTGACATTTTCATTAAGATAGAGGGCATATAATCTAGAACTGAGAGAGATAGGATTTTTGGGCAAAGGCCATGACCTTTAAGGAGCGGTGAGTCTCACCAGTCTATAATCATCATCCCCTCAGTCTTTGCAATACTGTAGGTCCAAGTGAGCCTTTGCAAAGATCTGACCAGCAAAAAAGGCTTTACTGTTATCACCAAGCATAATTCTTATATTATCATAATATACAGCCGCCCAAATTTTTTCAAGACAAAAGAACTCTTTAAAAGTAGAAATTATGCAATAGTTAGAAAATTGGCATTATTTGTATTTGATATCATGAAATTGTTTGTGTGAAAGCAGTGAGGATATACTCATGTACTATGTTCTTTGTTATATATTTATAATAGTGTGATGCTCCAAATAGGCATACTCCTTTTTTTAAAAAGGACTGCAATAAATATCACTGTCTTTCTCATTGTTGTCTGATTATTATTTGTTGAATTAGGTTGTTCGCTAGTTTACCAGAAATGTAAGCACGTAAGTAACCAGAAACAAAACAACCTGATGCTGCCAGTCCGCCCACCTTTTTATCAGAGGAGTAATATAAGTAACTGGGAAGGAAACATTGAGGTAACTTCAATCATAACTGCATACATGGAGAACATAAAGTGCAGTCGATCGGATCTAGTGAAACACAATATTAAATTAATGCACATAATTTTAAGCAAGAGTAAACAGTGTCACTTTACCCTGAACAGACCTCATTAAATCGTCTGTAAATATATATCTTTCTACTTAATATTTTTTATCATTTACATTTAAACAAATTTGACGCCGTCCTAGCCCCTTTTTCACTAACTGACGCCTCTTGCAAAAACTGATAAAAAAAATGGCAGGAACTGTGATCTAATATTGAATTTGGAGGTGGACTCGACTCGTTTGAGCTTACCACTCTTCATTTCAGAACCAACACAAACATTATGCTGAAAATAACATCATCAAAAACTCAAATCTTGTGACTGTATGTGTTGTCGACATAAATATGCTCATGATCCATCTATGGAGCAGGAATTCCTCATACATGACGAAATATGCCAAAATAGTTTGTCTTTAATAAGAGAAAAAATGGCTTTCTGTGAATAGAAATACAATGTGTCTCACTTCCACAAGCCGGGTGAACTTTTTTGACATATGCTTTTCAAGCTCCGATGTTTCGAAATTTTGCACACATGCACTAATTACATTTTTTGTTTTGGTGATATTGTATCTTTTCATATTACTTAGTTCAGATTTCTGAAAAATTCTTAAATAAACTATGACAAATATTGTCATAGGAGAGTTAGACGGAACATGATCTACTAGAGTGCAGCTGACATCGAAAGCAAAATGGTGTCGTGTCATTTCGCTGGTTCCACTAACATTCCAAGAGGTCCCAATTGATGAAGGCTAATACCCTCTTTTTCCATAATGTTTTGTGAGTTAAAAAATGGTTTGAGGTGTAATGCGAACATTTGTTTTTATTTGATGAACTCGGCATTGTAAAAAGGTGACTATTTTTTGTTTGTTTTGCTATTCAGCTCAGCTCTGCAGCACCAAAGCTCCACAAACATAATCAACCTGAACAACAAAAAAAGTAAATAATGATGTCTTGACGTGCAATGCATACCTTTGTGCACATTCATTGCGGGGAAAAAATCCAGTAATCGTTTAGTTGACGAGTGCTTCTCATGCCATTATGAGCATAAAGGCTGCTTTGATGTGTGCAACTCGAGAAATACAACTGCACATGTCAGTGTGTAAGAGGTGATTGGAGAACCCGCGAAATGGCGCAATACCATTCTGTAACGTCAACTATACTATAAAGAAAAGTCCATAAATCGTAACACAACGACTTAATAAAAAATAAAAACATAGACTATCATATAGGAAAATGTAAGTATAAAATTTCGAGACAATGGAGCTTGCCGAAAGAAAGTCATTAAAGAAAATATGTGTCCAAAAGTGAAGACACGAATTAAATTAGAATGACTATCCTTAATAGACCATGGCTTTCGTCCCCTCTCAAGTTTAAGCGCTCATTCAGGTGGGCGGGAGGAGTGAGGTTGAGTTGGGGTTCTCATAAACATATTTATTGGATATCTTTCGCTGAGTTCGTGTCATGAGTTTTTGGTGTGTCGTCGCTGTTTGAGTAGCCTCTTCCCCTTGTGCCCCTTCATATACGCCTCCTTTCCAGTATCTTTTTGTTACGCCACTGAGAACGATCTCCTCAGAAGGCAGCTTTTCGAAACGAAGTAGTTAGCTAAACAGTCAAAACATTATTGTGAAATTCTCGTCGGTTTGCTGACTGTCCAACATTTTACAATATGACGTCACACACGCACTCTTTTCTCATGGGAGGACATTAGCCCTTTGACAAAATAATGTCATCATAATGGCTGCAGTTTCCGAATGTCTCAGATTCCGGATCTGTTGCCATATGGCGCCTTGTTTTAAGCGGAAACACTGGGCCGCAAGGGACCCAAACCCATCTTGATACTAGACTAGAAGCAAACCAGTTCACCAAGAAAACTGTAGGTAGTAAAGATCGCATGCATGTCCTTGTGTCTTCTTCAACAACGGACAACTTGTGGCCTGTTACCTGAGTATCAAGGTTTGAAACTACAAATGGCCTACGTCACTTACCTGAAAACGGTTATTCGTTGGAACGACAGCATTCTGTCCTGATGACACCCGGAGTCGATTTATCTATCGGAGAGCCTGGAAATCAATACCTTAAAAGAACTTGAAAAATGAAATCCCAGACGAGTCTAACCGATACAATCCAAAAGTAATCAAGTTACAGAGTGTTTGCGCAGTGATCATCACACAAGTAGACTATTGTCAAATTTACAGTAGGCCTACATCGCTTTCAACAAATTATCAAAAAGTCACTTACTAGTCCGAGGTCACTGCAATGATTTTTTTTTTCTGCCATGTCTTGAAGACGCTTTGAGCTAGAAGTGAGATCTTGTGTATTTATCTCATAAAAGAAAAGAAAGTACACTACACTAAAATACACCACCAACAACAACAACAGCAAAAACAATAACAACAATAACCCAGCGACATTCTTCTCGTTCTGCTCACGTTCTTGTTTTTGTTATAAAGGAGAGATGGTGCACGTACATCACTAAAGATGCCATATATAAACCCACTCCCTCCTCCGCCTTATAATAAATGTTACTACAAAACAGAAACACATAACAAAGTACTTTAAACATCAAAGAACGTAATATTATATTGAAGTTTCACACTTTTGCAGCCACACCTACGTCGACAAAATCAGTCAGGAAATTGCATCTTTTGAAAGTACACCTTTACCTATGGGGTCATGGCAGGGCACCTTTAAGTGAAAACTGAAGTTCTCTTACCCACATAATCTTGCTAAGAGACTTAATAAAATTTAGAACGACCTATGTATTTTCATATGGTTGCTTAAATTATTGGACTTCTGATGGAAATATATACAGTCGTTCGAGAAAAACATCAATTCTAATAAATCTTCCGATGCACTGCGTCATAAAATAGTTGTATTTCATACTTCCGGTTCTGTTTTTCTTTTTCTATTCCGAGCAAGATGATGTGACAGAAAAAGTAACTGATCCAAAGCGATTTGCTGAGTCCATATAATTATTTCTTCGTATTTGCTTGTTTTCTGTTCCGAGCAACATGATGTGATAGGAAAAGTAATGGATCCAAAGTGATTTGCTGAGTCCATTATTAGAAGACGGGCGGCTCAATATGGTATATCCGTAGTTGTCCAAATGAAGACCCAGCTTTGACGTGTAGGCGGACAGTGTGAAAATACGCCCTGGCGAACAGCACCCTTTTAGTATCCGCCGTCTGTTCCTTTTAATCTTCGTTATTTCGATGAACCATCCCACTCTAAGTACAGAGATGACAAATTATTGGCTCTTATCGCCACACAGTAGAGCTTCGCTCAGTGCATAAATCGACCGTACTGAGGAAAAAGATCGTATTCCATAAGACTTAATGAGAAAGAGTTTTTCGGAATTACCAACTGATCAGATCAAATATTATTATAATGATAGGGCCTTTATATTCATCCCCTTAAAATCCCCACTTTGTAGGGCTCTGCCAGCCAGCATGGAGCTCTAAAAATGTTTTAAAAAATGTAAGGCACAAAATAAGCCTTATCATTATAGAAGTCATGGTGATCTTCACTACGCAACTGGAAGAGAAACGGAGAAAAAAATAGTACCATAGACAAATAGGAGAAAACCGAAGTGGGCGAGATGAAGTTAAGTAAGAGGATGAATAACTTCCAGAACGCCCGTCTCTCTCTATACGCCACTAACAAGGATTACTGTCGCTTGCATTCAGGGTTACAGGGTATAAATAATAATTATTATGACTTATAGCCCCAGTCCAAGATACTGTAACAGAGATATTGTGCCACAGATAAAGCTGGAGGTAAAATCAAGTGTTGTTTGACACGTGGTTTTATTGGTATAATTCTATTGCAACACGCTTCGAACTACAGGTAAACTAGAGCTCTTGATTACTCGTCTATTAAGATAACCTGGTTATAAAAGGCGGTCTTAGGGAAACTCATAACTAGCTATAGATCACTAAATGAAAAGTGTTATGCTAATGACGGACACCTTTAGTTACCAGCCGCATGGAAGCAATCCTTGGCTCTATCTATATGACCATTCTAGAGAGTGGGCAGGATTGTAATGATTAGTGGTGTTACTGATAACTTTACCACACCCAAGCTTAGTTAGTAGCTTTATACCTTCACGCCTACATCCACCTGGGGGTGTTAAATGGTCCTTGTCCAGTATTAAGATCCTAGAGATTTAAGTCTCACAGGAAGTCAGAACCATACAAATAATCCCTACACGAACAGAATCGCACGAAATATTGTATAATCTACATAACAGATTTGACCAGAGCTGTGGGAGATTGCCTATGGGAGAAAGGTATTAACTGGGCATTGCCTTGGCATTATTCACACAAAGGGCCATTTGTACACAGCTCCCAAGAAATGTCCAAAACAGGGCTGCTCAGCAGTATTGTAGGCCTATACATAAACAAATCTGCACACTTTTGCTTAAATGCTCCTCAAAAATCTCTTGGCAAAGTGAAATCTCCATGTGCATGCATAATTATATATATATATATATATATAAAATATATATAAGAGAATTTCCTTTCCCATTCACTCGAGTTCGCATAAATCTCCAATTCTATGTAACATTGGTCCGTAGAAATATACGGAACCATTTGGGATTGAAGATTTCTGAGGACTTGTTTGATAATTGTCGTAGAAGGGAGAAACCTTGTGAGATTGCTATAAAGTGAACATTGTATTTTTGTAATCTGACAGTACACACCACCTGGCGACGCCTCTGAATCTCCAGGACATTGGCATCACCTGGGCTAGGTCAATGACACGGGTTTGAATTGGATCTAAAATGATTCTAGTGTTAAACGAACAATATATAGTGAATGCTCTCAATTCTGCATTCATCGGTTGATTCAGTGACAGGATGTATTTACTCAGCAGGGTGCCATTACTCAATGACAAAACCACAGATAAATTAGGAACCTTTAGTTGATGCCGTAACTGAATCCACTTAAACGGAAACTCCACGATACTATGAAAACACTTCTATTAAGGAGATGATTGAGATGAAGCAGTGGCTCTTCGACTACGTTTTCTGCACAGAAAACATTTTGTTGTGACTAAGCAAACTGGTTAAAAAACTGAATAACAGCATCAGCAAATGCAGCGTCTAACAATTTAAACGGGCGATGCAGTATCCTGATCAATCAAGAGCATCACAGGTAACGAAACATTTCCAAGGCTGAATCTACGGCCGCCGGGAAGGATCAATCTACAAAGAGGCGGCAGAGAGGCAGGACCAGGGAGAGGGAAGAATGAGCCTCGTCAACAAAATTCCTTTAAAGCTTCGCATTTTGTCTTTGGTTCCCCACGTCATCGCAGACTTGCCAACCCATGCGTTTCTTTTTTTTCAAGGGTGGTTTATGCTAAAATTGACGAAAATTTACAATTTTATATGGGAGTTAGTCCTGGCACATAAGCTTTAGGCAGCCATAATTATGAATACTGTTAGAATAGTTCGAATATGCACAACATCATGACATAATGACTAATTTTAGCTTACATCAGCGAAACCAAAAACTGACTCCTTTCTGATATAATAATTTTTTACGTGTACTCAGCATCACCGATCAGCCTACATTACTGGCCTGTGAGAGGTTATTGACAAAAAAACAACACATTATGCCATATGGTTAGAACTAGGTCCTTCAATACAGGCAGTAGCATTTTTCTTTAAAATATGGGAAGATTTCTCATGTTTTGTAGAAGAGTGGACGATTCTAATGATTTTGCAGAAGTCTCCCATAAAATGCGAGAGAGTTGGCCAGTCTGATATTGATACTGCTGGTACGATATGACCTTTTCGCACTTCACAGAGCACTGTTTCGTAGTTCATTGCTTTCATTCCAAGGAAGTGATAAACATTTTTGATTTATTGACATTCCTGTGGTCTTTTTAATAAAAAGGGATTAAAGATTAAAGGGACTAATTTGGGTTAATGACGGTGCTAGATGAGGTGAACTTAAAGCATCTTTCTCAATGATGTTAATAATAAAGAAATTTCTTTATGAAAGGAAAGAATTAATATTAAAAGTAAGAAAAATGCCTTTTTCAGGGATTCAACAGAGAAAAGCGATGTGACCAGAATAGCAGAAGCAGAGACGTGAATAGCCGTTCACTTGAGTGGCAAATGTAATAAGATAAACTGTGAATAATCCATGCTGAGTAATCTTACGTGTAATTAGGTGTCAAAACGCTCTCACCACAAAGCAATCAGCCGTCATTACGACGCCATTTGTAATGATCAGAGTGGCAGCCCCCTATCAGGAGGAGATCACTCTATTGGTAATCAGCTTATTCCAGCCCCTGAAATAGGGGAGCAGGTGTTCCCAAGGACGCAGCTGGGATTGATCCTCGAGATTGTCACAATACTGGGGAAATCAGAGTTTAGGAATGGTTGGATATGATGTTTTGCGTCAGATTTTCACACACACTGAATATTTATAATGCGGTGATTTTCGGATCATGATGAAAGTGGACCTAAAGACCTTATGGTGAATAATGTGTCTTGCAGCTAGTCAAAATAAGGATTATGTCGCTAGATAAGGCACTGTGATAGCAGGCCTTAAAGGTAGCTGGGGCCACCAGAAAATGAAATTTGGTTTGTTACGGAAATCGAGCATAAAAGCATTTTACAAAAGGATGGGTTGTTTTTTTTTCTGGGTCACCTGCAGATAAATTCCAGTTTTTTAAGGAGAGTAGATGAATTTTATAGTGCAAAATTGTTCTTCATTTGAGATTTTCTCAGAGTTTTACCCCTGCCATTTCAAAAAAACTTCATCTCAGGCCAGAATAAAGCTAAGTCAAGATAGTTTTCTCTTGTTAAAAATACAGACAACCTGAGCTTCATTTTGACTGGCTCGAGAGATGTGACCGAAGGTTTAATGCCATACCTTTCGAAAAGGCAGTCTTGTTGTGTTCTACAACCTGGACAAGAATGACGTCATGTTGATTTCTCTTCGGGAATCTTGAAAAGTACTTACTAACTTTTCCTATTGCACCTGAAAATGGTGGATACCCCAGATTGATTTTTAAAATAAACTATGCATGGGAGAGAGGCAGTATAACAACAACAACAACAACAACAACAACAACAACAACAACAACAACAACAACAACGACGACGACGACGACGACGACAGTAACAACAAAGAGAAATATTTTCTAACCCAAGAGTGGGGACATTTCCAGCTGAGACATTCATTGCCTTGTTCCTGACCGGAAATTACTTCCCTTCTTTGACGCGGTTCACTTAGGGGCCCAGTTGTTCTAATAGAGTAGTTCCTTTAGTTTCATCGCACAGGTCTACAATATGTCTCACATTGTTTGTTTCTAAGTGTAAAGTTAGAAAAAATTCTTACTGGATTCCGTAAGGAAGAGTAAAACAACTCAACCTCCTCACAGTAGGTCTATGACTTGGATTCTTATAATAGAATTCTGTTTGCATGGGAAAAAAAAAGTTGAAATCCACCCCTTTTTACTATATTAAATTAGTTTCAAGAGCGGATAAATTTGTGAGTTCATAAAATCCTTCTTTACAAGAAACTTCCATCATCAAATCAACTCTCGGCAAAGAAAAAAATACTTACTAAAATACGCAAGTAATAACCGGAACATCCAGTAAGATAAGAAATCTTTTATTTACCAGCTAGACAAAGAAAACGAGGGAACAGAGGCTTGAAAACTTCACATGTAAAAAATAGCTACTCTCGCCCTAATTTAATCGGGGGTTGAAAGAGAGGAAAACACTTCTGAAGGAAACGCTCAATGACCTTAAAAAACCCAGCGTGGCATTTCAGGGACCACTTGATTGATGGCCAGGGAACATTCCGGTCTGTCGTTTGGAGGGGTCATTTGCCAATTCCTCCTGGACATTCTGGCATGCCAGACACGAAGAAAGGTGGAGGTAAAGTAAAAAGAATTACAAAAATCTGGCTACTTGGTTACTTCCATGTTCCGCCGTTAACTACCGGTTTGAGACGTTTTGGACAGTATCATTTTCTGATCGACCGGAAGTGCTCATCAAGCTCCGTCATGGCTTCTGAAATGTATGGGCAGTTAACCTAATGTTAGCCAGTATGTTACCTCCTCTTAGGAGCGAAATGTGTTCCAGGCGATGCCGTAAAATTATGGTTGAAATGGTTAGGCCAGTTCCACAAAGGTTCTCTCTAAACACTCTTAATGTCCGAGAAGAGAAACGAAAATGAGATAAGGGATTTTTCGCCTTCATCTTTTAACAAATTTCACAATTTTTTTTTTAACACCTACGCTAATAACTCTGTTCCAACGATGTGAGAATGTGAAGTACTCCCTCCATAAAAGATCATCCGTTTATTATCAATGTCACTAACAAGGATTTAAGTATAGTCTATAAATGTACGTCGATCTGTATTTTATCGCCCATCTGATATTATGACCTATCATTCATGGCAGTGTATCACCGTTCCTTGCTCACGGCTGGAGAATAAGTGGGTTATTAATATCATTGTGCTGGCCGTGCATGCTTTATTTTTGATGTGGTGAATACGAAACTATCTGACTGAGTTGAGTGTAGGAGTGAGTGCGTGGGAGCGATATGGGATGGCGGGGGTNTGGGGTGGGGAGGATGAATGAGTGGTGAAAGAGATACGAAAACAAAAAGAACAATTTTCGGGGAAGACATTCCGTTATATGCGTTTTTCTTTTCTTCAAGGCTGATTCAGAATTAAAAAGCACATCAGATCTGCAGAATGTTTTCGTTGTCAGACATTCATTAAAGACCAGTGTAATGCCATTTTCTTCATCCGAACCATCAGTTTATGAGCCCCAGTCGCTTGAGAAGGTGGTGATTTGTGAGATTATGTCCAAAAATTTGAAGAAAGAATATTTGATCTGTAAAATCTGACTTGAGAAGTCTTTGCAAGAGGCTGAGGCGCTTTAATTGTCAGAGATTGGCAGCCCCCGCATTAATGGTGAAATCTCTTACCATACTAAGAAATACCTTATCTCTGCATGTTAAACGCTTCTAAGGATGCATTTAACATGGATGCACGAATGTCATTCTTACATTGGTGAGAGATCCCATCCTTAATGCGCAAGCTCTCAGATATCAAATGGCGCCATCAGATAAATCCATGAGATACCGGATTTCCCATGATGTGTCAAGCAGGCTGATTTCGGTAGTGATGGTCATTTTCTGGGGCAAAAATTAGTATTAATCAGCTGTCCCAGGGTTTCTTTGCTTCTGGTTTTACCTCCTAGCAAAGGCTGAAACAGGACTGACAAACTTGGCCTGTGCTTGGTACACATTAATGCTACATCCACGATCTTTCTCTACTTGATAATGTTGACATTTATTTGATTTCTAAAAATGACATTCATGAGCGGCAGGTGTGGAGAACGTTTCTGGGCAATTTTAGCACAGTTTTACCCATATATGACATTGTATTGTAGAATTGAACGACTTTACATTATTCATGAGGATAAGCCGTACTATGTAGTTGCCACGAATCGGCATGATGGCAGTCGAGGTAAATAAAAGGGCCTGGGCAAAATCGTTGATTTCCACGAAACATCATGGCCATGAAAATGACCAAAACCTACCTGAACCACTATAGGTAATGGGCAGTGTAGTAATGAAGGTGCCCATCAAAAATATTCTAACAGAGCAACAACCCTCTCATGGAGTAGTTACCTTCATTTCAAAACGTTAAAAGTGCAGGTGCAGTAGTTTGAAAAAGCCCTCTGAACTTCAATTATAAAAGAAAATAGCCTACTTAATGCTTGACCTGTTTCGAAAACCTCATTTTGTGCTGGCTCGCACTGACCATAAGAAACTTTAAAATTTCATTAAGAACGATATTAAAACTCATTCAGGCACACCACTTCAAACGGTGTTATAGCACGCAAAAACTCAGAGGCAAAAAAGTAAGGCATTCCGATCTAGCAGAACATAATACTGAACTTCCTAGACATGCCCTAAAGCTCAGAAGCGGATGTCATGTCCACAAATTATTATTTATTTAACGTCGCCTTGCAATACAACTTCGGTTAAATGGAATTGGTCCTCGTTAACTCAGTATAACTCTAAATACAGTGATGCTACGTAAATGTGTTTAAAATTATACTGGGACTATGCCGTAGCCATAATACTTATCAACATTCAATTCCCCCCCCTCTCTCTCTCTCTCTCTTTCTTTCTCTCTCTCTCTCTCTCGCGCGTCTTCTCCAAGTTGAAACATTCAATCATTCCAGTTTTTGTGCTAACCTCCTCCCATGCGCCTTCCATCTCTCCCCCCCCCCCCCC
>JAWQUT010000007.1:2071043-2106854 GCA_033807755.1 Ellobium chinense | reverse complement strand
GGGGGTGGGGGGTGGGTGGGGGTGGAGGGATCAACATTTGAGGGCACTTAGGTCGACCTAGATCTAGTTTCGGGAGTAGAACGTGAAGCACATTGTGAAGCCACGCCAGCGGGCATACGGAGACGTTAATTATAACTTCATTAATATTTTTATTTGCATTGCTATGATAATTATTCTTAAAACTTATAACATAGGGGGTACCATCGCCCTAAACCTTACTGATTGTGGCTGGGAAGTTTGAATTCCCTTACTTATCACAGGGTATGAAGTTCCGACGAAACTGTATCGGAGATAGTGGCATTTTCACAGGCATTTTCACAAAGATATCACATCAGTGTCACAGATATCCCTGGTAAATCCCTAGTTTGGTCAGCTCACCTGTTCATCTCTGGTAGCCGACTGATAAATGGTGTGAAAGCCAAACGTTATCCAATCATTTAATACAATACTTCCATTTCCAAGGAAGGACTTCTCCCCACCCACTCAGCAGGTTAATGTAGTGTCTCAAGTCCACAGACCTAACTTTTCCAGGTTTGTGGCATCTATTAATAGACCAGATCACTGCTTATGTATTATCCTATCCTAAATGGGTCGTCAAGGTATAGAAATATGTAGGAACTGTGATCTAGATAAGACAAAAGTTTTAGGTATAAAAACAGGTATAATTTGAGCTTTATAAATATAAAAGTAAAGGATCTTAGGCCACTTTTTTAACAAATCGTCAAATCCAGCCTGAAATATGGGACAGAGTCAAAAGGAGAGATGACCGTCTTTCAAAAAGATTCGTGAACATTTTCTAGAGTTGATTTCCCCCCACTCCCCCACAACACCCTCCACCTTCCCTCCCCGCTCAATCCCCTTTTCTTCCCATTAAAAAACAGGGGGACTGAAATACTTTCACTTTCATCAGTTCCGAAATCACAATAGAATAAGTAGAATAACACTTCTCATTTTTTAGGACTCATCGAAGAAAAATATAAAGGGTACCAATGATCTCGCTGGCGAATTTGATGCAAGGGACATAATCGAAATAATATTGCCACGCCAATCTTTTTTCAAGGGAAGTAGCTCTTTCAACCAACATAAATCTAACAGAAAAGAAGAGTTACCTCCAGTAATGCAAAACTAGGTCTCGGTTCACCGCCGGTATTCTCGTATCGACTGACTCACCATAGCCGGCCGGCAAGTTGAATGCGGATGCGACCTAACGGGCCTATACGTTAAAAGATGGGATCTCCCAGTTAGAAATAATAGATCAAGATCTATGTTGGGCGTGTCTTTGTCGATGAAACATATCTCGTGGCAGTTGTTATGTTAAGTCGAACTGCAGAAAACGAGCATGAAAAGCAGTCAGTAATCACAAATAATCGCCCACCCTGCGTGACCTGACCTGACCTTCGCCAAGCCGGGTTGAAGAAGATAGCCTGGCCCACTTGAATGTTATAAAGAAGGGGAAAGCAAAAAAAAAAGCAAAAGGCAACTACCCTGAACGGGATGAGTGTGTCCTTTCTGAACGCTAAAAACACACCAGGGGGCTGACTAAGCGCAAGCAGGCCAAGTGTATCGCTTCCGTGCCGGTTTTATGACTGTTAATGACCCGGTTGTGTTAACAAACGTACGCAGTACACATCTCTACAAGCTTGCGCTAAATAATTGTGGTTTGATCGATTCTCTGGCAGTGTGGAGCGAGAGATATCATAAAGACACACAGGGCTAACATATTTTCTCTTGTAAGGTGGGAAGAGTGTTGTTCAGGTAGGTAACGATAATTGTAAACAACGTACAGCAATGTGAGCATACAAAATCTCTGTAGCAACTAGTCTACAGGCCAGTATAATCATCTGTTGTCGTCGTGTAGTCATGCACGATGTAACTTTAGCGCTGTCGACAAAGCACCTGATATCCCGCGTTGTATTCTGGGCTTCATGCGGTTATCGAAAGTTCTGTGCTGTGTAATTCTATAATATATTTATATTATACATAAAACATGTACTTACAAGTCAGTGCTGGACAGTGTCTCACAAGAGCCGGTGTGACCGCCCGCTTTATTCCCTCTGGCAGTGGTTTACCTTTACGTAAGATTTAAATACACGCTGCAAAATATAGACAACAATGACAATGAACAATGACCGTATATATCCCATGAGGTGTCACAGTTAGACAATAATTTCATTGAAAAAGAAGGTTTTAGCCATAAATTTTTAAGCCAGTGTGTCTATACTTAATAATATAGGCATTGATGGAAAGCCAATAAAAGTGCGTAGTTTGCAAGTATCCAAGCCATTGTGTAATGCTGAGAAGCGGGCTTGCTGGGAAATGCTGAATTGCTTTTCTTCTTGGGCGTCGATGGCATTGCAGCATGGAGCCATTATCTTGTGTCTTGTTTCTCACTTTTATGATTATTACACCACAACAGTTAAGCTGTGAATATCGCTATATGTACGAGTAGCTGTGGCTTTATGCATAACCCATGTGTTAATTTACGTACTGCGTTAATACAGTGAACACAACTAATATTTTGGGAGTTTTCCGTGGTTACTGCAGTGCGTTAACTAACGTATGGAGTATGTATACGGCCACTGCACTGCCTGCATAAATAAACCAGGAAGTTCTAGTTGGGACACAACTACACTATAACAGTAAAAATGCAAGATTACAATGACATTCTATATCGAACCGTTCGACTCATATTTCATAGTGTCTCTATACCAGGTTACAGGAATTGGGGGCAACATTCCTCCCATGTCATGATGTTGTTTTTTTTTTGANGGGGGGGGGGGAGGGGACTTGTAAATTTTGAAGGAAATTGGTATATATTTTTCTCAGTCTCTCTTCAAATTCATGGGCAGAAAGAAAAGGAGGGGGTGGGGTGGGGTGGGGGGTGGATTCGGTGTGCGTTCACTGAATATTTAGAGGACATTTTAAAATTCAGAAGGAGACGCAGTCTGGAGAAACACTGTTTCTTGGCCAACTTCCGGCTTTTAAGAAAGTCAGTTCGTATGGATGAAACAAAATCATACGTCTCATATCGACACGTCTGACTGACTGCAAACTGAAAACATTTGCTGTTTTCCTCAGCCTTGCCTGTATTAGGCCTGTGTTGTCAAAAAGCCCAGGCATTACTGCAAGGCGTGTCAGAAAACAAAAAAACCAAAGCAAATCCCTCTTACAGTCCTGTATCTTGAGCCGCTGACCGATTTGTTTTCAGTGTTTGAGAGCGGCAAAAAAAAAATAATTCATATCTTGAATGACTGGGAAATCGAAGGCCTTGTCTTCAGCCTTTCACCTCCTCTCCACGCCCCGATTGTCCTGTAAGCCTAACGCAGAATTAGGGCATTGTTCTCAGAGCACTCACAAGGATAGTCGAAATGTCACAGATCTAGATCTAGCTGATCTAGCTGAGTCTTATTACCAATTTTAGAACCCATCCCCTAGGGTAGACTGTAGCTGGTTCTGGGCTGTTGTACACTCATGGGCTATCGTACACTAATTTCCTGTGAGGTCAAAATGACACATAATATCTGGGTCTAGACCTAGTAAAGTCTGTTACCAGCTACTGAATCTATCCTCTGGGTAGATTGTAGCTGTTCCTAGGCCACTGTACACTCATGAGCCACTGTACACTCTTGAGCCCCTGTACAGTGTACACCCATGGACCACTGTACACTCATGGGCCACTGTACACTCATGGGCCACTGTACGCTCATGGGCCACTGTACGCTCATTGGCCACTACACACTCATTTCCTGTGAGGTCACAATGACACAGGCGTGAAACAACCTTGCTGCATGTCTTTGTCAAACATTCTGTTGACACATGATGTCGCTCAAAGGTTAAATTTCTTAATTTAAACAACATGGCGTTCGCAAGTGTGTGTGTTGCGCGGTAACTGTGCGTCAAACCCCAACAGAGAGTACAGTTTGTTCAGGGCCGTAGTTAACAACCCACCCTCCCCCGCGATGCAGGTGAATGGGTGGGGGTTGAGGACAGAGGAGGGGAGGGGGGAGGGGGTCCCGTAGGTCTGATGGCCCCTCCAAAAAAGGGAAGAGAACAATGGGATAAAGAGAAAAAAAGAAGTGGCGAGAAGAGATTGGGGGAATCCCCCTTTGCCACCCCTCCCACAAAGCGATGGTTTCGCTGAGAAAGGGGCGCAGAAGAGGTGGCAACGACCGTGATTAAATTTTGCTTAATCGCATAGCCTCAGTAACATTAGGTACAATATTTATACACAGCCCGCCGCTTAAGCTTGTTGTCACAGGCAATCAGTTTATCCCTCCTCCTTTCCCCCTTCCGGCCTCAAACCGTTCTTCTTTTTTTCAAAAGAAAACAAGAAGAAATATTACCCAGACTTGTTGATCTGGGATATTTAAATGGAATTTTTTTGTTTTAGCTTTTGAGGGAATGCCCTTGTCCCCACACGAACGCAAATACAGATGTATGCTCAGCCACACCCACATTTATTCGTACATACGCAAACACGCACAATTGGGCACACACACACACACACACACACACACACACACACACACACACACACACACACCCACCCACATACACACACACTACACACAAATAAACGCGTGTGCGTACAAAGTTGGATAATTTGCCTACTTCAGCATTTTATTTCTCTGCATATGATTTCAGTGCTCCTGTCCATTTCAGGCAGTGTTTACAAGCATGGCTGACGCTAAGAAGGATGAAAGGCTGGCAGAGTGGTTGGACCAGTGGAACAGTGGAATGATGTCCGAATTTGCAGTCGATCGACCCAATACGTGAGCTTTATGTCTTCTGTCTCCCTATGTATGTAGGTAGGCTAGCTGTCTGCCTGTGTATTAGTCTGAGTGCCCACTGATATGTGTGTCGGCCTATCTGGCTGACTGGCTATCTATATGTCTACCTTGCATGTGACGGCTTATGTGGCTGCCTTGCCTTTCTACCTGCCTGCCTGCTGCCTGCCTGCCTGCCTGCCTACCATGCCCACTATCTGGCTGGTAGCCCGGCTACTCTGACAAACTGACTGCATAGGTGTTTGGTTAGCTGACTGACTGACTGATTGAGCAAACAAATTTCCATTTCACTGTGTTTATACGTGTCTGTGTTAAAGACACTCTGTCCTCCTTGTCTCTGTGCAGCACATCTTATTTTCATTGTCTGTGTTGAAATCATCATCTCCTCCATATTTATGCTCAAGACATCCTCTCCTCCTCGTCCATGTTCAAGACGTCCTGCCCTCCTCGTCTGTGGTAAACAAGTTTAACAAGTTTATTAATCATGCCCAGACCGTACACTTTATATGGACGATCAAAATAACATTTAACAAATGGCGGGACAGACATGACAGATTAAACAGTACATCATAGGAAGAAAAGATACGAAATTATAAATACAAAGTTTCCAGTTTAATGAAATATGAGAGCGAAGCGTGAACGTATCATGAGAAAAAAAAACTGGGCCAACTTATTTACTCCTGGCTTTGTCTGTGTTCAAGACACCCACTCGTCTCTTCTGTGTTCAAGATATCCCGCTCTCCCTGTCTGTGTTCAAGAAATACTCTCCTTCTTGTGAATGTTTCAAGACATCCTGTCCTCCCTGTCTATGTTCAAGATATGCTCTCCTCTTTGTAAATATTTCGAAACATCATGTCCTCTCTCTATATTATTATGTTCATGACACTCTTCTCTTCCGCTCTCTGTTCAAGACATTCTCTCGTCCCTGTATTCAGGACATCCTCTCCTTGCTTTGCTGTTGTTATATTATAACACAAGTGACTATTCTCGAAGATGTCCAAAACTGTACATGACATCAATCACAAGGCGGTGAGCACAAGTTTTTCTGTGTTAACTATTAAAACCTTTGAAATTTGACTCCCTCACCTCCTCCTCTGGTCACTTTCATAATATTATTATTCTGTCCTTTCTATGAAGTTCCTGAACTTCCTTTACATCTTCCATTAAAAGCGTATCTCAACATTTCTGACTCTTTCCAGGAAATCTATAACATCGCGTGCCATTTGTATGTTTCCAGGAAATTGGTGGAGCATTTGGACAAGCTTATTCACGGGAACCCCAGGGCCAAAGTCTTCGTACCTTTGTGCGGAGACGCCTATGACATGAAGATGTAAGAACTTGTAATGGCTGATGTAGAAGATTACTAAAGTGTACAGCCTGTACAGAAGTGGTTGTTGTGCTTGGCGATGGCGATGGTGGTGCTATGGTAGAGATAGTGGATGAGGAGAACGAAGGAGGGAAATAAGTCACATAATGGGTGTATAAATGGTTGCCGTGGTGAGATAGACGTGCCAAACCAGTGATGTGAGTAAAGGAAATGACTTTTCTAGACGAATGTACAGTATAGGTACAGAGAGAGATATGAGTTTCTTCAGTCTGACATAAGAATATTAGTTGCTTGATATTTACTGCTGCTAAAAGAACAAATCCCACACTATTATCTCGCAAAAAGAATCTGCAGCAGGTTACATACCTGCAAATGTTTAGCCTACATGCAACTACTAACTTCCTACTACTGTCAGCTCAGTCCTAATGTTGGCCTTTCTCAATGATATGTGACAAACATGATCATCTGAGTCATAAACAGGTTGGGTTTAAACAGTGCAAACAAGTAAACTGCTCTGTTGTATGCTATTGTTTGAACCTATGCTCATGAAAACCTAAATGGGACTTCACGCTATTTCGAGAGAACATGTGTTAGCACAGTTGCATGCCCTTTCTCTTTGCAACCTCTGATGCCATACATTGCTGCAGTAATTTAATTTTTATTGGTCAAGAAAGCAGTACATACTCTAGGACAGGTCGCAGTGTTCACTTGACTCATGGCAGGGAGAAAGTAACATTTGAAAAACAAATCTTACTGGACGATATCTCCAACCCAGTTGACCTAAATTCATTTTGTGTCAACTCAGTTGACCTATATTGATCTGCGTATATGCAACCTAGATGACCTACATTCATCTGCCAATGTGTACCAATCAGTTCAGTTTCTTCCTCATCAGGCTGGTAGAAAAAGGACATGAAGTCGTAGGAGTGGAATGCTCCGAACTGGGCCTCAAAAACTTCTTCTTCAAACACAAGATTGAATTCACGAAAGAGCCATGTCCTAAGGTCCAGGGAAACCTGTTGAAGGTGAGCAATGTAAAAACTTGAAGGATGGAACGTCACCCACATCTTCCAGTTTTGGGCTCCTTCATAGTGATGTCCATTATAATTATATAGTTGATCTCTGTGTTTCCTGATTTCTGACAGGCTTCAAGATACTTTTCTGAAGACCCTTTACTTGCTTTCACTGCGCAACATGTTTGCTAAATTCTTCTGCCTCTTCTTCCTAACAAAATACTGTGATATGTGCCATAGCCTTGGCCGTTCTATGAGGTTTGAGGGTTCGTCTCCCAAACTGAAGACAGGCAATTAGTCGGGGCTTGTATGTTTGAGTGGGGTCGGGTGATTTACGTTGTGTTTTTTGGAAAGACACGTAACTCTTCAACTCTCGTGTCATTTTAGGTTATGTAATGAGCCAAGGTTGAAAAAAAAAACAACATGCTTTTCATAATTGGCATGTTATATGAATTTATTTATTTATTTTTATTCAGTATTTTCTTGTTTAGCATTTTTGCAATTATCGGATTGTCTAGTGGATAATTTGATAAAATGTTAGAATGTAGAGTAAAGTAGTATAGACTGTAGATTGAACTTATTATACTCTTCATAGGAGGTAAACACGTTAACAGATCTGAGATATGAAATCAGAGCGAAACGTAATTTTTTAAAATTTTGTTTTTTTGTTTGTTTTCCAGAGCAAAGATGGAAACTACAGACTTTATTGCTGTGACATATTCGATTTCAATGCGTAAGTATACCCAGTATAATACATGTATGTGCTCCAGGTTTTCTAGTAACGATACAAAGTGATGTACCTAATGACTTTTGTTAGCACATTTTCAAAGCACTTTCTTCTAGCTCATTAGTGGGTACTGTTCCCACGCCCAATAAGAACAACTTGTTAGCCCTTTAGAAAGTCGTTTGGATGTTTACATTTTTCATTGGTATTATTATTAGTTTTATGCAAGTCAATGTGATGGAATACATATTTTTATGTGTTCTTTAATAAATCAGACGACCAATTGCATATCAATGTTTTGAAAGTATTTTTTCAGACTTTCAAGTCAGTTTGATGTTATTAATCGAACTTTTATTTCCATATTTTAGCTATTTATGTTTTCACATTCTTGATGCGTCGACTCAATAGGGGGAGAAGTTTAATTACCCTTTCAGCATCGTATACTTTAAAGTTTTTATCAGTGATGTGGAAAGCGAAAGTTATTTTCTTTGGAGTTCCACACTTTCTCTAGAGGAAACTGTAGTGTTAATCTTTGAATTGATCTTTTGTTTTTAAATCATTGTTCGTTGACATTATAATCTGATAAACCCAAATAAGGTGTGTAGAGTTGTGCCAGAGTTGTGCCATCATCAGAATCTCAGCAGTGCATTTGCACTTAACTGCATATTAATTTCTGGAAATTGGGCCAAACATAATAGCGCCACCGTGACTAAAAAAGAACCTGAGTCAGGCTTAGGCCATTTATAAACGAAATGTGCCATGCTGTTTCATGAGATCAAAGACCATGCGGACACGTTAAAAATATTGTATTGCGCCATGTCACGAGGTCAGGAAAGCAAGCAGAAGTATTGCAGTCTGATGCCTTGCAACAAATTAAAGAAATATTAGTTTTTCCAGGTTGCTAATCAAAGGCACGAACAGAACAAGNGATTGGAAGGGACTTGGGTGTGGAGCGTGAGAAGGCTTAAAATTACAGTAATGATTAAAAGAAACGTTAGTCGGGTCACGGTTAGACTGTTAGAGGCTAAACAATCTGCACAGGTCTTGCAAGTTTCAAGTATCCGGCGACACGCCAATATTTACTATTTAGTAGCCAAAATTGCGGTTGCAAAGATACATACTGACTCTTTGCTTCTGCTTTGCATAAACCGAGTTCTTCAAAAGTGTGGAAAATATAAATAGTGGACATAAATGTTCTGTTGACAGGTCAGTGGAGGGTCAGTTTGATGCCATTGTTGACTTTGCTGCCATGGCCGCATTGTCGAAGAAAGACCTCCAAGAATATGCTGATGTGATGAAGGCACTGATGAAACCTGGCTGTCGAATGTTGCTGGAAAGTTTGATCTACGATCTCAAAAAATACCCAGGTTAGAGATATGGATGCCATTTTTCACTGTTTTTTTCCCATATCATTTACAACAAAGACTTTATCACTATATCGCCTACTCCGCTCAGTCATATTTTCAAAGCCAAGGTCAAAATGTGTAGTCAAGCAGAAATTTTCGGGATAAGCCTAGAGATGATAAGGATAACCTTATTTGTCCACAAAGAGAAATTTGTCTTTGTTACAGTGGAAAAATAAATAAGTATAGATATAAATTTTGACAGCCGTGATGGCACTTGAAGAGTAGGAGTCTCAGGTCAGGGGAGAGCATGATGGTTAAGAATTGTGATTAAGAGGTGCTGTTTATCACTTTCAAGTTATGTGAAGAATGTTGTCATGAAGTGAAAACTACCACTATGCAGACTGTTAGTAAGCAAGGTCGAATAATTTTACCTCTTATAGCAAGTAATCTTGAGGAAACATTCGTCGTGCATTCAGGTGCACAGTGTCTATGTAATCTATGAATCTGAGATTTCCAGTTATAATCGTATTTATCTAATACAATCTGATTATTCCGAAATGTTTTCTAAAATTTTCAAACGTCTTACTATTTGACCAATCAGCCATTTGCAAGCATTGGCAGTACGACTCAACGATAGCTAGTTTTCTTTGCTAATAAACTGAAGCCCAACGCACAGATACCACTGCTTCAGGGTTCCCATATGCATAGCGTGTTGCATCCAAAGGCAGTATAAAAAAAAAAACAGACTTAAGACAAAAAACAGGTGAAAATTGAGAGAAAAATAGATTACCCTCTATAGTGGCTGTGTTTTTTTTTTCTTTCTTCGCAAGACCCTTTCAGTGAACGGCTTCCCGTTTTTTCCCCTTGGCGGCGAGAGGCTAATAGTCTATTCTGTACCGTAAACCCTAAGACATTGCAGAGTTCATGACGAAAAGAGCTTTAATTCATCTATTTATTTTGTTAAATGGGGATAATCTCTAAGGCCGTTAATTTCCTTACTGCTTTTTGTCGTTAGAAATGGTGTCATCATTTTGGAAAATGATTTGTCTTTTGATTCAACTTTTATTTTTATTAGTGTATTTATTCCACACCAATCCACTGTGTCTCAATGGCCTTAATATAAGTCTTAAAGCACTCTCCTGTTACCACGTTTACACAGTGATTAGTTTGTTTTTCAGACGTAGATTTATATTCTGATAATTTAATGATTTGCTGTCTTTAAATCTATAGATTCAAGACCACACTGCTTCTCAGTGGAACAGCTGCAGAAGTACTTTGGTGAGTAAGCATGATACATCACCATCAACATCAGCATACCAAAACCAACACGCCTCCACCATCACAACCACCACCACCACCATTGCCACCACCAAGTGTCAACGTAAAACTCACTCTTGCTCTGTTGTTTCTATAAGTTCAGCCAAACCCTTCCTTACATTTCCTCTGCCATATAATGGTTTACGCGTGCGTTATTGGTCGCCCTACAGCCATCTTGTCCAGTTCAGTTGTAAATGAGGTATGTGCAGCGCCTTCCCATGGTCACGTGGAGAGGATAATACAGTGTCATTCACCATGACTAATGTATGATTTTGCACATTAACGTGCAAGTCTTCTATGTTGCAGTCTTCTATGATAAATTCAAAGAGAACTGCTTCAGAGTTGCACAACAAGGCATGCTCAATGCAAACTGATTCTCCCCCCCCCCCAAAAAAAAAAAAAAAAAAACACCAAAAAAAACAACCATGAAAAACGTTAAGGATTTCAGATTGGTTTGCCTTGAAACATGCCTGGGTATGTTATTCTGGTGCATTTCTTTCTGGATTTGATATGGGAGACTGCATGCTAAACAGCAAAATGGTGCATTAGTTTTGTGGTGTACCACCATCTTCAGATCCGACCCACATCCAAAGGTGCAGCATGGACCTTACTTTCTTAATATTTTCCACAGGGGATAAGTGCACAGTGGAGAAGATAGATCAGGGACCGCATCCCTACCCTGAAATGGCTGCTGAGGAAGAAGAGGCCGATGACGTACCCACAATTACTGGCGCTAACTACTTCTTAATTAAACCCAAATAAAGTGTGGAGTTTTGCCGAATTGTGCCATCATCGGAATCTCAGCAGTGCATCTGCGTCCATCGTTCAAACAAGTGCATAATTTCTGAAATTTCTTGTGCCATACACAAGAGGATCACTGTGGTTCAAAAATAGCCTAATTTAAAAATCAGACTATTTTTGAATAAATGAAAAGGTGTATCAGGTTGTTTTTTTTAGATGAAGGTCCACGCTGACACGTTCAAAAAATTAAAATGTGCCTATTTTTTCTTGCTGAAATTGCAGTTGTTGACGCTGTTTTGCTTTGTCACACAAATGTTTCCCCGGAGTTCTCTACAAGTATAGAAAATGATTTTGGCAATTTTCGATGCACCGTGACAGTAGAGGATATGTCTTGCAGCCAGTCAAAATGAGGCTTATGTCGCCAGACCAGGAACTGATATATCAGGCACTGAAGGTGATAGGGGCCATCCTATCTTGATTTTTTTTTTTTTGTTGTTGCAGAAACCTAGAGTTCATTTCTGTTCACAAAACTACTCATTTTATGGATGAATGATAAATACTCGTAGATACATTCGAATTTTTGTGATATAGAATTGATGTCTTTTATAGTTAAAAACTGGTCTTCAATTGCAATTTTTTTTCTCTCAGGATATTTTCCTCACATGGGGATGAGCCCCATGCTACTTCACACAACTACATCTGGGTAAAAAAATTTAAACCAGGTTTACAACAATGTACAGAACAAGATACATTGAGGAAAGAGGAATGGGGTGAAGCCTCAGAGATTTTCACACATTTTCTTGTTGGCCCAGTCTAATCATTTTATTAACTCTTTTCGGATGTACGAGGCTTATTTATTTGCAGCTACTTTTATTTCTAAGTTAATTGGTACCCAGTAAAAGTACACACATTACGCTTTCATATCATATCAATGACTCGATGTTGTAAAAGAGCGACTAAAGCCTTGTTTTGACCGGTTGTAAGACATATTTCTGTGCTTTCATAATCCAATCCTTTTGGTCTGCTATGATGAATAATCATTGATTAAAATATGGTTACCCGACATATTCATTGTAACAAATTCTGTGCACTTCTGTTTTATTGCAAAATCAACAGAATAATACCTTATTTCCTTCCTTTTCATAGCGTAAGACAGCTGTAACATGTTATTGCAATGTTATTGTATATGTATTATTGGGTGGCAGTTTTTTATCTCACTATTGCTTTAACTAGGATATTATTGAGCATTTATGTTATGTATCATGAGAAATGATACTTATACTTTCATGGGGTCATCCAGTTAACACTAAGAACAGAATAGTCAGGTCTAGGTTAAAAAAAACCAACAAAAAACCAAACACACACACAAAACATGTGGGAAGGAGAAAAGGGGGATGGGGTCGTTAAGTATAAGAGAGGTTGGCATATACTTCCCTTCACTGATCCAGGTCTTGGTTTACTATTTAAGGTAGCATGCAATCCTTTGAGACTGTTAAATGGTAAGAAATTCAATCTGTTAGTAAAGAGGAATCATGTACAATGTTGAGGTTGTTGGATTATTTTGACCATGTAGAAAAATTAATTTCCTTTCTTTATTAGCGTTTATCCTCACCATCCTTTTTTATATTCTCTGCAATCATTACCAGTTAACAGGGTCCACACAACTGCTACTTCACATCTTAAGACATTCCAGTCCGAAAAATGTATATATACTAACCAATTTATGATGGTATTCATGCTACAGAGCGCTAACGGGGTCAACATAGTACTTGATAGAATTTACAGAAATTGTGCCTCACTTTATTGCTGTACAAGATACTAAAGAGTAGTTTACGACCTGCTATAAACCAGGTGTCGTAATTGCCCACATATATTTACTGTCATCGAGATATCATATGAAGTTTATATTGCTTTTTACCAGAGTTTTTAAAAAATATATCGTGTGCCATGTAGTTTCTCTATCACAGTCTCTTTGCCTGTTCATTCTGCCTGTCTACCTGTCTGTCTCTTTCCTGCTTGTCTGCCTGCCTGCCTATCTACCTGCCTGTCTGTCTCTGTCTCATCAATTCTCTCTGCCGAGCAAAACCTGAAGGCAGGAAAGTACTTCCCTGTTCTATCTAGTCCTGCTTTATATATGCAGTTGGATGTAATAGATATTTTCAAATATTTCATTCATTTATTGATATTTTTATATATAAATATAAACAAAGTACTGTGGCCGCATGCATAGTCCTCACTTAGTTAACACACTGTGGTAAGTATGGGAAACTCCCAAAACATTAGTAATGTTCACTGTTGTTAACGCAATCCGTTAATCAGCGTATGGAATATGCATACGGCCACTGGTCTTGTAGTTTTAGATAATAGCAACATTAAAACTTGAAATCAACTCTACCATCTTCCGTCATATATTTTATTTTGTGAGTCACATAATATGTAGTTCTATTTTTAAATAATACTTTCTCCGTTATGTACACTGCACATATATGGATCAGTGTTTATATCTTTTTCAAGCCACAGTTGTAAGCAACATTTCCCACTAATAAACCATTACAACCCTGTATAGACATTACGGTCATTTGCCTAACATGTACTGCTATTTGCCAAACATACACTGCAAACAACATGTGACATACACCCCCTTATCAAAATCTTTCTACGTTTATGTTTTGCATTGGGATCAGTGGTTCTATTTTTTTCAAGGAACAGTTGTAAGCAATATTTTCCATTCATGCACTATTACAACCCTGTAGACATTAGATATTTCCCTAACATGTATTGCAATTTGCCAAACATACACCGCAAACAACACATACATTCGCTTATCAAAAAAATTTCTCCGTTTATGTTGGACATGGCTATGCCTTCTTCTATTTCATCGTGTATTCTTCTGAACTGTTCTCTGGACTGCAAAGAAATGAAGCTGCTGGAAATAGTTATTGGATTGGAGATCTAGGATGTGAGCTATTTCAATTTCCCCAATCTAAAAGTACCTCGCACAGCGCAACGCTTCACGAAACCCGCTCTCTGTCAAAGACCCGACGTCTCTTGTTATTAATCTTGATGATGGACGCGCCAACAAAAGCCTGTTCGTTCCATCTAATGGGTTTTTTACACACTGTGCGTAACACTGAAAATGCGCATAAATGGTTTGTTGTGTATCCCAATTCATCAGGTGCTAACCTCGAAAGCATCAACATGTTTTGAAACTTCGAAATTGAATGGTAAGATTGTCAAAATTTCAGAAAGTGTGACATTGTACTGATTTCAAATACTCTTATCAACTGAAGTTTTGATTGATACAGATATCCGGAAACGATCTTGCCAGATACAAGGGCTGTCCCACGGGAAACCGGAAAGGGGCTATATCTTGGAAACTATTTAAATGTTTCCCAATTCTGTAAACGCACACTTGTAGATCAACCATTTCGGGAATTCCCCACGAAGCACCATGAGCACCGTTCAATACAAACGTATTTGACAGCTCAACAAAAATGGCCGCCGCTTTAGAAAAGTAGTCAGAGGTAGAGATGAGAAGTGTCATTCGTTTTCTTCACGCAAAGGGGCTGAAAGCTAATGAAATCCACACAGAAATTAAAGCAGTTTATGGTGAGAAAGTCTTTGGAAAGTCACAGGTATATGAGTGGTGTAAGTTGTTCAAAGCCGGGCACAGAGTTGTCGAAGATCATAAGCAAGGTCAAGACAGAAGACAGTGTCAACCGTGTCGAAGAGCTCATTCAAAGTGACAGACGGCTCAAAATTCGTGAAATATCGGAATCGTTAGACATTTCCAAATCGTCTGTCCCCACCCTGCTCACAGTCCTGATCTAGCCCCCTCTGATTACCACCTTTTCGGTCCCTTGAAGCGTCACCTGGCTGGATAGCGGTTCACGAACAACGAAGATCTCATTGAAGCTGTGCAGGACTGGTTGAAATCTCTTGACGTAACTTTTTTCAAGGAAGGTGTCTTCTCCTTGGTCCAGCGATGGGAAAAATGTATCAATCGTAATGGTGATTATATCGAAAAATAAAGCATAATTCAAGGTACATTGTGTGACAGTTAGGTCAAAATAAAGCTAAAACTGTTGATTTTATAGCCCTTTTCCGGTTTCCCGTGGGACAGCCCTCGTATTATAAGCAAGTTCCATTTCGCAGTCCACTGTAGACTGACTTTTGGTACGCTAAACGTCCATGTCCGTGGGATGGAAATGTAGCTCTTCCCATCACAGAGGAGATGCTATGACCATTCACACACATTTGTCACAGAATACATCAGAAATATCATTCACAAGAAAACAAAACAACTTTAAAACTTCGGAGTATGAAGATAATACTGCTCTATAAAAGTAACCTTGCTGTATGTCCATGTCCGTGCGATGGAAATATAGCTCTTTCCATCACAGATGAGATGCAATGATCATTCATACACATTTGTCACGGAGTACATCATTGTCAAGAGAACAAAACAACTTTAAAACTTCGGATTGTAAAGATAATACTGCCCTATAAAAGAAGCCTTGCGATATCCCATGCATACAGCCGTCGCCATCTGTTTCTACAGATATAATATTATAAACTACACAATGTTTCAGCTCCTCTAACCTTGCTTCTCACAAAACAGGCGTCTGTATATTGATGTTGTTACTGGCAAAGTCTGAGATATATACTTTGTGTGGTCAATATTAAAGCTATAAAGCATGTAACACACACAACCACATGTTTAATTATTGGAGAAGGTCCGTATGTTATAGTATTGACCTTCAGAGGAGAGAGTGATCAAGGCTGAAGCGGTACAGGTATAATTCCTTCGTAGGCCCGTCATGGTGCAACCTCAGAGGTACTTGAACATCCACAATCTGGATCGTCTTTAGAAATAATAGGAAAGTGCTCCGAGTATAGATGAATGGACGCCCAAATCAATGTGTCCCACCACGAGAGTTGCTGTGAAACTCATCTCCTATCGAGGGCTAAGACCAGGGATGTAGCTTAGAAGAAGAGACCACGTTTAGAGTCCTGCACCTCCAAACCCGCTAAACAGGCGTTGTTTTTCTTTGCATTTATTCAAGAAAATAAATGTCATTAACGAAAGAGTCTTTCCAGATATAATCATCGCCAAAGACGGCAAAGCATTTTTTTTCCAATCTTCTCACGTAGTAAACATGATATTCATCCTATATTCCGTTAGCAAAGATCTTTAGTTTTTTTTTCGCAGACCGTTTAGGAAAATAAAGCTGCCCTACTGTAAATATTACTACGGTCAGCCATATATCAGGCCCACGATCTTAAGTCACGCCCCCGTTTCACGATATCTGTTGGACATTCTCCTGTGACACGGCCTCTCAGTAATCTCAGCTTGGAAGAAGGGCATGCAGTGTCGTCGCTGAGGATGCTGCTGACACAACAGGGCTGACCACTATCACTGCGTATTCGTATATGGCCTGAAAAAAAAGCAAAGGGAAGATCCTGCAATCAACAACACAAAGAATGTGGTGCTAATATGAAAACGTTGCTATCCAGCCCATTTCAGACTAACGCTAGAAAAAAATGAATGCACCTTCCATGCGATCAAACAACAACATAATCCAAATTATAATTGTACTGATTTAGACTGAATGAAGATGATAATCATAGTAATATGCTAGTATGCGGGAGCAACTTTGGTCACATGTTTATCTTGATACCCTTCCGCCGGCGAAGTCCATGGTCTTGAAATTTTGCACACAGCAACGAAGAGGAGTATTCCACCTTGGTGCATTAGTTTGATGTCATTTGCTGACAACTTCTGACATTTCGAGTAACTTTATTACTGTAAAATTCAAACAGAACAGTAGATCTAGTCTCTAGCCCAGGTGCTCGTCGGACAAAACGAAATCTGGGAATAACGTGAGCTGTTTCCTCTGAGTAAATGCTTGATATAATTGCTACAGGATAAGGTTCGTTTTAATCTTGTAGCTTTTGCTTCCCATGATGTGGTCTTGTAACTACAATCAACCTTATCTGTTCCTTCAAGCGTAGTGCTAATGATTGGTTTCTCCAGCCAGTCATTACATAAATGTACTTTACATGAATATTTGTGGTATGCATTTCAACACATCCTTCCTTAGCCTCGGGGAAGAAAAGGCAAACTAAAATGTTAAATATGTGAAAGTTAAGAAAATGACTCAGTACTTACGTTGTAAAGTAAAGCGTACTGCTCCTTATTCTGTATGGCCCCAGCTCTCTCTTGTCGCATCGCATACACAGTTTTCATGACGTCAACAATTCGCCGAGCCTCGAACTGACGCATGCACAAATCAAGGGCGATAAATGTGCACGTCCTTCCAGTTCCAGGGCTGTAATGCCGTGAATAGAGAAAAAAAAAAAACTTATGACAGATGTAGTCCACACGAGTCACACCACGATCATTCAGGTTAACATGCAAAGATACAGTAGACTTCACAAAACACCATCCTATACTAGCCCCTTGTGGTGGGATTTTCAGTTGTCAGTTGTTGCAAATGTGTCAGTGTATTAGACTTTTGAGCATGATGGGTTCGTGAAGTTATGAAGTCTTCTCTTTTATCTATCTATTAAATCTGAAAGCCACATTTTTAAAATATAATCTTGGTATATGTCTTCGTCTGAGGAAAATCGTTTGTAGAGAAGGGAACTCGGTTTCAAGGCAATTTAGATCTTTTATTATTTTTTTAAATTACAAAAACACTTGTAATGTTATATATCGTCACCGTCTCCTAATACTGTCGTAAATGCAAATCTACCAAAAATCAGTTACGACAGTGTTAGGAGACGGTGACGATATGCAGCAGACTTTTTTATAGGTTGAACCTTATAATAGAGCCTACATAAGGCAAGAGCTTTAAAATATTGAAAGGCATCTTGTACCCAGCATTTGAAGAAAAATGTGAACCGGGTCGATTTATGCAATGTGCTTAATGCATCTTGCATAAACCAATATAAATTGGGCTCAGTGCACTCTATCAGTAAGACTAAACGAGAAATAAATATAGAGAGAACTAAAACAACAGCGAGGAACAACTACACACACACACACAGGTATACCTACCTACAATGAACTACCAGTGGAGATCCGCTGCCCTCGTATTTAGGTCGAGTATCTAGGACTAACTTCACTAGTGATATTGGCTCTGGCATGCCATTAGAGGGCCAACATGTGTACCAGAAGTGGTCGATCTCTCTTTTCTCGATTTTCTGAAATGAATATTTTTGAACAGTCATACTACTCTGAAGCTAAAGGGATGCATTGCATAATTATATCGCCTTGCATTTGATTACATAACCACCTACACCCACGACATCTGACGTGCCACCATTTTCGTCAGTGCCAAAGTGCGTGGCGGCCATTTTTTTGTTAGAAGACTTTAAACTTTCAAAAACTAATTCTTTTTTGTAAAGCTTCGTGTAACCACCAGTTATTGCTCTGAAAGTGCTGAAACAAAACATGGGTTGCTTCCCTTGGTCAGGATTCATGGATCAAAGGTCGCGCACGCTTTCTGGTAAGTCGTCAGAAGACCTGTGCCAAGTATCATAATTCGATACATAGCGAGCCAGGTCAAAGTAACAGTGTTGTTACTAGTATTATCAATGACGTTCACATGCCTCTTCTCCATCTAGTGCCAGTTTCCCTGACTTTAACATTATTATACATGTAATCTCATCAGGGCGAATCAGTTTAATAAGCATTCAAAACTCCATTCTCTGTTAAAGAACAATAAGGTTGCTATTAAGTACGTGCTGATTACCAACATTCAGACAATAGCATATTATAGCCAGGCATCCATTGCATAGACAGTTGAGCTAAGGAAAAGGTGAATGAAATGCTTCCCCGAGATATTGATTATAACTTATCTGTGACAGTGATTGAAACCCCAGTCCTTGTAATCCTGAGTCCAATCGAGAACTACTCTGCCATGCTACAATCGAACCTAATCCAGCTGACTCACCCTCAGGTTATTAATCTCTAGCCTGGACGCAATGTATTCTTGAAAGACCTCCTTCTGTTTGAGTTCAATCAGAAAGTCGCCATGCTTCTGGGCTGCACTCTTCCCCACAAGGTCAGGCCAGTATGGCGCACACTTAGACTGGGGATGGTAAATACGTCCATGAAGCTTCATTCTCCTCTTCCCTCCCCTAGTCATCATCATGATCATCTTCATCATCATCATCGTTATAGTCATTATTATGAATACTATTACAATGATTATCATCATAAAACCATTGGTGTCCTTTTCCAAGTCATCATGATCATTATTGTCAACACCCTCGCGATATAAATTAATGCACAGTGAAATTAAAATAACACACCCATCTTTCGGGCCAAACTGCAAAGGATGTATATCAGAATAATTATTTATCTAAAGTGTTTTTTATATGGAACAATGCAGCTACAACTATTGAATGGGGATGTGCTAAACATGGGATTGTGTTGGGCATAGGTTGTATTCAGCAATGATTATGTAACAAAGTTCTACTACCCTCTATTAATAAACGTTCATGAGCAAGCATTCATGAGAACTCCACATTACTGTTGAATTCTGTAGTGATCTTAATCCATGTCATCAGTTATAGCAGCAATCACATCTAATATTCCTGTTTACATCATCAACGTTTTGTTTATTGGCAGCAGTGACACTAATACTATTAAGAGAAGGGGAGAGATCCATGACCCTAAAACCCAAAAAGAGGGATACCCCTTCTCCCCTGTCCCTCTCCTTGCTGCCCTCTCTTGATAAGAACATCGATAACCCCAGTAAATAGGGGAACGCCCATGAACTTACCTGCCCGTCTTCCTCCATTTGTGTCAACATGACTATAGCCTTGGAGCCCTGCTGCCATATCATTGTCCAGAAATCGGCTATAGTTTCCTTGACTGGGGCTTGAGTGGCGATGTAGTATTGGCATTGATTGTTAGGGCCCTGTCGTGAAAATAGGTTGAGTGAGTGAGGTGCTTTTTTAACATTCTGTTCAGACTCAGTTTGTCGGTGGCATTTTCCCCCGCAACTTTTCCTGGACGATTAAAAGTTCTATTTTCTCGTACCTTTTATTTGTCCCAACCAATCTACGTGTCATAACACAGTATCTTACAGAGAAACACAAATCCTCGCCCATGTCTTAGTTCAGAAATTATTCTGCGTGGGATACAGATGGATACATATGCCTTGTTGTATTCACATGAACAGTTGGCCATCACATATGTCCATAAACCAATGGTGTGATGTTAATTTTTCGTATTTCTCTTGTGGGTGGCTTCCTACCCTCGCGGCTCCCTCCTTCTCTCAGGCTCCATCGCACACTCTCGCATGCACGCACTCACACGCACGCACGGACTCACCGTGACGAAGTTAGCATTTATGTAAGATGATCTCGGCTCAGGCCCGTCTTGAAATAACTTGACTCGGGTCTGCACCACTGGAGACCAAAAAATAAATCATTGAAATATAAAAAGCAGCTGAGCAGAGATTATTTGCCACGGACCGTCTACCAGCCACCATAATATTACTGTGAACTACCTAGAGAAACAGAACGGTGATGCTCTTTTGCATGATGATGTAATGCGAAAAATGTAGATTATGTCTATCTAAAACACCTGGCCATTACAAGCATTATATCTAAAGAGTATCTTTCCCTAAGCTGAATGCTTTGAAATCAAGGGAAGTACAGTGATTGCTCTAAATTAATGTCAAAAGGAATAGTTTTCAACGTGTCTTAAAATGTCTGAATTCCTCAGGGAATCCAGTTTTCAGTCTCAGATTTTGCTTTAGAAGAATTAATAGAGAAATGTATAACTAAACATACACACGACTTGTCTAATTTAGTTTTTTACGATAGTGAACTTCAAAAAAAAAAAAGAGCTCGAAATTTACTCTATGCGCATGGTCAGTTCAGACCTTAATGTTTTTACAGGACAATATTAGAATAGTCTAGAGTACTCATCGTTTTACAAGAATTGATACATATGAAACGTCATGCTGGCTGCTTTTGATAAGAAGACGACTCAAGATGATGCACGCTAGTCTAGCCCACTGAAAAGACGTTACTCACGAGGCAAAACGTTAGCATATCTGTTCTTGTCTTCATCACCTGGGGGCACAACCGACAGGCGGGGCATCCTATTGGGCAGTTTCTGAAAACAGGGAAATCAATGGACAATTGGCATGGGAGACATCAAAGTATGGGATGCAGAATCAATTTCTCTTCAGATGGCTGCTTCAGCATTATTACAGTGCTCTAACCCTTTCGCTTTGTCATGTTTTTCTTTTCTTTTTCCAAATGCTGTGTCACCAAATGACCATAAGTGTATTAGCCCATGGGTAGGTATGTTTGAGTTAAGGTTTTACGGAGCTTGAGAACTATTATGGCTATATTACGCCCCTGTACTTAAAAATACGTCGTTACATCAGAGATGAGATGTTAGGGCACGCTGGATGCGATACGGGGATGCCACTTCCGTATCGCACATGTACAGCCAACCGCCGTTTGGACCAAATGATTGAGACGTACTGTCCGTGATAGATAGCGAAGTGGTTAATGTGTGTAGTCGATGTACAAAGACGTCGACTATGAACCAAATTAAGTACGTAAGAACCATACACTATTAAAGAATCGTATAATTAACGTTACAAATAGGAAGAAAAAACAATAGTAAAAGCATACCTGATATTCTGCTTCCATTCGCCTATTGTCCATACAAAAATTTGCCAACTGGGTAAAGTTCAGAGGGTGCGTTGGATCAGGCTGTATGAAATAAAAACAAAGTGCATTTAGTTTAATGGGTTATTGCAGAACATAGAAATCTTAGCCTATGTCATAAAATCTTTTGAAAATAAAATACTTTATAATCTCGATATATTACGATCAACTATGTATAGCCTATCGAAATATTAAATCACTACCCAACACTCTTAAATGAGATTTTCGTATTATTTTGGAAATTGCGCGTTAAGCTGCAAGGGAGACAACATAAACAAGACAGACTTATTAAGGGTTACTGTCCTTTTGATGAGTAACGCCATACGAGTATTATATATAAATAGTGCATGTATCATGTATGTTTTGACGAAAGTATTAAGTGGAAAAGTGTAAACTGTGCTCAAAGTAGGCTGATCTTGTTAAAAAAAATTGACATGGAATAATCGTTCTTTGGTTTGGAGACATTTTTGGCGAGCCAAAAAGAACCATATTATGGGGCACACTGTGTAATAGCGAAAGTTAGCACTAGGGCCTAACATCATTGCTTCCTGAAGTTTTCGTTTTGATGGTGTAATGTCTTAATATTTAATAAAGCCCATAAGAACAACTGTTAATCACAAACCCCACGGGAGCAAAAGAACGTTCCAACTGGATGGAAATGTTTAGTTTTTTCCGTTGTTATACAGGAAAACGTACACACTTACAAACACACACGAACACACACACACACACACACACACACACACACACACACACACACACACACACTCATGCCCACACATACACACACATTCTTGTTGTGTCTCTGAAAAATACTACTGCCATTAAGCGAACAGGGCAACTAAGTGGATAGCAATTAAGCGGAACCGGCTACATCAGTATCAACTCTTCCTTACGGGATCAGATAAGTCCAGTCCAGGGTTGAAGAGACCGCTGTTTGGCCGAGACTTGTTGACAGAAGCCAGCTGGATGGAGTCGGCACTGGTCACACTAAAGCTGCGGTTGAAGCCAGGAGGAACAGGACTGTCCTTATTACGGCGTCGCACAATGATCTGGAACAGTGTTGTATCATGTAGGAGGTGCTCAGGTCGGTGAATAGGAAGGGAGGTCGAAGGGGTCGAGGAGGGAGATAAGAGGAGTAAAAGGAGTGAAGAAGGGGGATGGATGAGTGAAAAGCAGGGTTGGACAAGTTCACCAAAAGAGTTAGCTCAGATCAAGTTCAGTTCACTAAGGGGAAAAAAGCCCTAAGATCAATTTTATCTCAGTTCCATGAAAACTGAACAGTTTTCAGATGAGATCAGTTTTTTTGTTTTTTTGTTTTTTTGAAATTGATATTCGGCTCTGAATTTCGAGGTAGACATGAACTGAACTTAAATTTAGGTAGTCTAGAAAACTAAAGTTTAATCAAGCACCAAAAAAGCTATAGTTCAGGTCCAGATCAGTTCGTACAAAATAGCTATGAAGTTCAGATCAAATTCGCGTGAACTGAACTGAACTTTACGAACTGCGTTTCAGTTCTGACCAAACCTTGTGAGATAGCTGGGTTAGCAGCCTGGCAGCTGGGAAAGTAGATGGGAGGATGGTCAGGCGGGTGGTTTGGTATAATATAAATAAAGCATTTAAGCTGGTCTACAGGTAGGAAGGTAGAATGGAGCTAAGTAGGCTGCAGGGGGATAGACAGAAAGATGGCCTTAACATGGCCATAATGAGATTATTGATCGACATGAAGATTGGGTAGGTCTCTAAGCAGCCAGAATAAGTTAGAACAAGTAGTTAGTCCATTAGTTCTGTGTGCGTGTGTGTGTGTGTGTGTGTGTGTGTGTGTGTGTGTGTGTGTGTGTGTGTGTGTGTGTGTGTGTGTGTGTGCTGATGTGTTTGTGTGTATCTGTATGTGTATGTGCTTGTGCGTGCGTAGGTGAGTGCGTTTAAAGGAAGTGTATATTTGTGTGTGTGTGTGTGTGTGTGTGTGTGTGTGTGTGTGTGCGCGTGTGTGTGTGTGTTTGTGTGTGTGTGTGTGTNTGTGTGTGTGTGTGTGTGTGTGTGTGTGTGTGTGTGTGTGTGTGTGTGTGTGTGTGTGTGTGTGTGTGTGTGTGTGTGTGTGTGTGTGTGTGCTGATGTGTTTGTGTGTATCTGTATGTGTATGTGCGTGTGCGTGCGTTCGTGAGTGCGTTTAAAGGAAGTGTATGTTTGTGTGTGTGTGTGTACTGTGTATGTGTGTGTGTGTGTGTGTGTGTGTTTGTTTGTGTGTGTGTGTGTGTGTGTGTGTGTGTGTGTGTGTGTGTGTGTGTGTGTGTGTGTGTGTGTGTGTGTGCATATATATAAAAGGAAGGAGGTGTGTAGGTTGATGTTCCGGCTAAAAAATGTTGTGTTTTATAGCATGATACTGGAAGTTATAGTTATATGTATTATCTTGTGTTTTTTGTCTCAAGCATATCGTTCAGTAATAAAGACTAGGGGGAAAAGATCTCCATTCATTGATCAATCTACAAGCAAGTGAACACGTTGCCTCTGTTGTTTGATTGTGGTATGGTTACACTCGGCCGACAGACTTTTCGAGGATGCCGACGAGCAGCTGTCGCATTAGTCGATATGTCGATTGCCGTGACCCGGAGTCACATGACCCAAGAAATAGCTGGCGATTGGGCTTTAAGAGAGACACGCTCCAAGAAGACGCATGCATTTCTTGAGCCACTGGTCATACACGTGTCTTTTTCTTCATCTTCCTTTAAATTCTGAACTTAGTTCGATCATTGTCCTCCTGTTGTTGAATTTTGGTACATGTAAAAGCAATATTATACGGAACTTAATAGGGGAATCATTTCTTTATAATAAAATAAAACTTTTTATCATGAACATGTGGTAGATAAATATTTGAACGCACAGCGAATAAGAGGTGTGACTGCACTATGTCTACTCCCTCGATTGACCTGCATTATCACCGTCACTCACCTGTATAGCGATGAGGCCAACACAGCAGCATCCCCCAACAACTGCCAGCACAATGGCAATGGTGACTCCAGGGTCAGCAAGCACACTGGAAGAAGCCTTGTCCTCCCCATCTCCTTTCTCTATACTAGCACCTGTGGCTGGCGTGATGTAGTACTCGTCATGGAAGCGAACCTCTATGAGCTGTAGGTCAAGAACAAGAACATAGTGATTATGAGATTTAATTTTTGGTCATTTCCACAGCAGTGGTAAGGCATGCCCTATTAAGGATGGTTTGGTGACCTAGGCAGGAGCAACGAGACAATAAAAACCAATCAACCCAAGCCACTTGCTGAAGGCATTCTAAAGTAAGCAGGACATAATAGTAGCTCATACATGCGTAATGCTAAAAAAATTCAGTGCTATTGCGCAAACTAGTGAGGTGCTCTAGGTTTTATCCCTGCGAGACTCTGCAATCATAATTAGGAGTTGTATGTACAATATGTCAGGGACATGGAACAAAATGCAACTGAAGAGAGTTGCGATTATCCACAATATTATTTTGTTGTCCTAAAATTATAGTTATTTAGTGGTCTGTGATCAAGTGATTTGACTCTCTTATTCGGTTAGGATCTAACTATGTGGCAGTTACTGTCTAGAGAACGTTGAAAATCATATCCACAAAAACTGTGTTACATGTGACAAACACATTCATATTTTTCACCTTGTTCCTGATAATGGAAGTCTCCCCCAGGCCCTGCGCTGACGCCAGGATCTGAGCACAGACCAGTGTGAGTCCTCTGTCGTAGTGGTGTGATTTGTTCACAAGATAGAGATGCACGAGAATCTCCTCGGTCACGGAGAAGTTCAACTGGTAACATTCCTCCTGCTCTCTGTTGATCACTTGGATCTGAGGACGAGGGAAAGTGTAATAGAGACGCAAAGCGTCAGAGAGAAGAAGGGAGGAACGGAGAGAGAGAGAGAGAGAGAGAGAGAGAGAGAGAGAAAGAAAGAGAGAGAGAGAGAGAGAGAGAGAGAGAGGAAGGAAAGAAAGAAGGAAGGAAAGAAAGAGAGAGGAAGGGAGCAGAATATAAAATGAGATATGAAGTAGATTAATCAGTCATAGAAGGGTACAGCTGCATGGTAACTATATGTCCACAGTTTGTAATATCGTTACAATGGAAATTTACTCGTGAATTGTGGTAACTGAGGGCTTGCGGGTGACAACAATCTAAGTCGTCGAAGAACAGGACAGTGCTAATTTTCAAGTTGTTTTTTTTTTAATTAGTGATGTCTTCTTTAAAAAGTGGTCATGAAAGCAAATACAAATGATCACAGAGCTTTTTCTAAGATTTCCTTAAGCTCTTGAAAACTGCTGAGTGAGTCAGCTGAGACAAAATATGTTAATTATGCAACAACAACCGCTATGTTAATTAAAACAAAATAAAACATAATAGAATCTTTATCTTAACCAGTGAATGGACTACGAGCATAATATAACCAACAGCAGCAGCAGCAGTAGTAGCAGGAGCAGCACCAGCAGCACCAGCACCAGCACCAGCAGCAGCAGCACTACCACCACCACCATCACCACCACCACCACCAACAACAACAACAACAAATCAAGTCCGACTTCTCTTCCTTTACTGTCATACTGTCATTGGTGAACCTTTAGTCACAGTAACATAAACTGTCATGATCCTGAATTCCAAGCACAATTTAATTATGTGTGAAGTCTTGAAATAAATTTAATCAGAGAGCAAAAGCTTTACCTGGTCAGCAGTAACCTCTCCATGACCCCCTTGGACATGTAAAATTTCCACCAGCTCGCCTCGGATAGACACCTCGTGGTCACAGAAATCAGGCCAAGACATCCCAAACTTAAGCTCCACAAACGAGGGCGGGAGGTCTATGCCACCGACGGGAATCTCGGGTGTTGGTAAGGTGTTGCCTGCGTATGTGTTGAAAGGAATTATGAATGTAGATCTACAACGACATGATGCAGCCATTAGTGTTAAGGAGATCAGCGTAATCCGTATATATTTAAAAATGGGATTGTAAACCAAAGACTTTATTGAAAACTGCTGGAAGAATTTCCTCTATTTTTGTAACGTGGAGAGGCCTGGGTTGGACGTTAGGAAATCAGTTTTTCTCGTGTCCGAATTTCTGTTCGGAAGAAAAATTTCCCTAATGTAAATTTATGTGGTATGGATATTTTTTAGCAATAACAATATTAATAATTTTGAGTGTTTTCCAGGTCAAAATTAAAGTAAAGAACTGAAAACAATCATATAAAAAGTTATAGATAGTTTAAAATCACACACACAAAGTCCGTTATCTAAATAAATCTTTAACCTGCATGGGAATTATAGCATCTGTTTCTTTTTTAAAAAAATAATATCCGTCACAACTTGAGAATGTTTTCCACAAATAAAAGACATTCCTAAAGCAATTTTGAGAAAGTCAGTTAGTTATCGGCCCATTTCTGGGCTGGATTAAAGGTATGGACCCAACAGTGAAGGTGCAAAGGGGGCACTAGAACAGCTGGCGTCTGTTGATTAGATGGATGGATGGATGGATGGATGGATGGATGAATAAATGGATGGATGGATGGGTGGATGGATTGATGGATAGATGGATGGATGGAAGGATGGATGGATGGATGTATGTATGTATGTATGTATGTATGTATGTATGTATGTATGTATGGATGGATGGATGGATGGATAGATGGATGGATGGATGGATGGATGGATGGATACCACGTCTCTACCTGAAGGAGTAGCATGATTGTCTGGTTTAATCGTCACTTCTTCATGAATATGAATGGCGTTGTTGGATGTGACCGTACTGGCAGCTGGTCGTGCCGTAACGTGATTGGGTTCAGATGAGGTTGATTCGACCTCTGGAGGGACTTGGTGATTTGTGACAGCTGGTGTTGTGGTGGAGAGCTTATCTCCTACCTGAGAGTCTGGATCTTGAGCAGATGTGGTGGTTGTAGAGGTTGTTGTTGGTGTAGTTGGTGTTCTTGTTGGTATTGTGGTTGTTTGTGTTGTTGTCGGTGTTGTTGTTGTTGTTACTGTGGTTGGCAGCGTGCTGCTGATGGTGGTGGTGGTGGTGGTGGTTGCTGTGGTGGTTGTGACAACTTCTGGCACGTCTGGTCTGACACTGTCTGTAGTAACCACTGGTGGATGAACTGCCCCGTTTGTCTGGCGTCCATTGGAAGGGGGACTAGTCAATATAGTTGGAGTGCCGTCTGGCACAGAGGTTGCTGATGTTGATGTAGTCGCTAATGTCGCTGCTGTTGTTGTTGTAGATACTGGTGATGTGACTGCTGAGCTTGTGTTGAAAACAATTCTTGTCGTTGGTGGCTTCGTTGTTGCCGTTGTAGTCGTAGTTGCTATTATTGGTGTTGTTTCTGTTGTTGTGGTGGTGGTGGTAGTAGCTGGTGTTGCTGTTATATGTGCTGGTGTTGTGATTACTGCACTTGTATTTATTCCAACTCTCGTTGTTGGTGGTTTCGTTGTAGTTGTTGTGGTTGCACTTGTTGTAGCTGTTACTGGCGTTGATGATGTTGATGATGATGACGATGTTGACCTTATAAAGGGACGCACCGAGGAAGAAGATGCGGGAACTGCTGAAGAGATATCACCTTGTCTGTTACTCGTCCCACCATTATTTTCACCTGTTACAGGTTCTAAGCTATGGTTTGACATCACAGACAGCTGTGGAGAACTGGAACGTCCTGATGTAGTGGTGATTTCCACGTTTGACTCGTGTGAAATGTCTTCTTTATCACTGTCTGTGGCAACATATGGTTCTGTAGTTTTTGGCGTCGTTGCATGCACTGAGGTCCCACTAGATATGACTTGTGCAACCTCTGTTTGTTCAGCTGTAGTTGATTCGGTAACACCCTGTGTTGCTTTGGTTGTAACTGTTGAAGAGGGATGAATAGTACTTGTAGACGTTTCATCTATGACTTCAGCAGTGGAGATTGTGTCGTAAATTACCGTTGCAAGCACTGCAGGATGAACTGTGGAGGTTTCAGAGCTGGAAGGCGTTAAAGTTAAAGTGCTGCTAGGCCGCAAATCTATTGACGGAACAGAAGTGTCTGTATTGGCTACATTTGATTGGCTAGAGTGAAATTCTTGCAACGATTCAGTAGTTGAATGATCCAGGTTTTGACCAGTGCTGTAGGAAGGTGTTACTGCAAGATGGGTACCAGGATGTGAAGTAGTAGAAGATAACGATGTGGAAGAGTCGGCAAGAGACTGTGATGGATTTATTTGAGATTGAGGATTTAAATCCGAATGGCTTGGTCCAGATGAAACACCAGTGTCATTTCCATTATCAATACTCTGGGTTTCATTTTGGTCTACATGCTGTGCATTTTTATGACTCTGGTCACCGGGAGCTATTATGAGAGGAACATTTTCACCACCCGAAATCACACTCTCGCTACCCGCATCAACACTTGACGAATTGAACTCATTTTCATGCGCCACTTCATCAACATTGACACTGCCACTCTCGCCTGTTTCGTTGGTATTGTCAGCATTATTAATAACATCGTCTGTGTTCTCACTGGACGAATTTGTATCCACAACCTCACCGTCGCTATTATTGCCACTCGGATCGCTATTCTCGTTTATCGACGGATTCGCATCAGCTTGATGGGGACTCACATGATCAGCGGTGCCGATATCAATTGGGTGATCCAGCGCGCTTGATGGATTCTCTCCCGTCCCTTGTGTTTCAAGAGGCACCTCGTGGTTTTCAGCCAATCCTCCCTCGCCTCCAACAGGCGCTGCATTATCCGTATTACTTTGGCTGCCCTGATGAGGTTCAGGTACAGCTCCTGCTTCAGTGTTCCCACCAGCTTGTGGCTGGCTTAGCAAAGGAGGTTCCTCCGTTACATGCATTCCGTTGCTGCTTGTGTCCGCCAGAAGAGTGCCACCGTGGTCGTCATGTTGTACAGCACTGGCTGATTGAGAAGACTCAATATTAGTCTGCCTTGGCGTGGGCTCACTTTCACCTGGATGCACATCCACGTAACCTCCACCAGGACCATTCAGGAGAGTTTCTTCATTGGAGGAGCCAGGAAGGTCATTGGTCTCCCCTTCATTTGCGTTTGATTCAAGATTTACATTTAAATGCACGGGCGCAGCGGTGTTTCTACCAGCGCGAGCAGACAGCTCGGAGTTGGAGTCGTCGTTTCTTTTGAGCGCCACAAACTGTTCTTGAGACTCTGCTTCGTTCGGGCTGATGAATTCATTGAAATTTGTATCACTTGGGCTCATTATATGTGGAAGAGTTTCTTCGTTATTGTGGCCTAACGCCTCGGTTTCATGATTTTCAGCACCAGACTCTGTGCGAGTTGTGGTGTCATCAGCTGTCAGGGAATTATCGATATCCTCGTGCTGAGGGTCTATGAAAAAGCTGTTCTCAAATTCTATATTTGTCTTCACCAAATTATTTTCCACTTCAGATTCAGCATCTTTCGACACAGATTCTGGTTCCACCTCATCATTTGCTGTATCCAAGTCATTTGTGTATAATGAGGTGTGCGTGAAGGAAACTGTTGTAGTTGTCGGTCTCCCCAGCGTGCCATCGTTCACCCACAGAAGATAAACAACTGAAAGATAGTAATGCATATGAGCATAACATAACTGGGCATTCAGGGTTAGCAGCACATTCTTGCTAGTCAATACTGATATTTCATTCAATATCTGTGATTTCAACTACGAGTTGTCTAGTACGTTTTTGGAGTAAACAGTGTGTTCACTGAAAGATTGATATTGAATGTAAAGAAGGTCTGGTCAGAAAGAGATAGAAAGGTTATTGGCTCTTGAGGCACTACATTAGCACACTCTTGCATTGTGACACTTGTGTAGGGGGGTATTTACACAAAGTGCACGATTCATTTCAAACGCTCGTGTGTCAGCGTGTATCGTTATTTCAGGACAGAGATACTCAATTTTTTATTAATTAAACATATAATAAACTGCGCTGTCTTTAGCTTTCATTAACAAAAAGAACAAGAACGAGAACACCAACACCGAGAAAAACAACAGCAAGAAGAAGAAGAAGAAGAAGAAGAAGAAGAAGAAGAAGAAGAGGAAGAAGAAGAAGAAGAAGAAGAACAACAACAACAACAAAAGCAACAACAATAACAGTATTGTAAATTATGCACTTTTGCGAGGACATGTGATCCTGCAGTGTTATTGAAATCGCATGAAATCAAGGTAGGCAGTTAAATGTACACACTCCTCTTTTGCGGGATGTTTTTCTTTTCATAGTCTGCTGTTTTATTCGCTCTTGAAATCTATGACTGACCTACATATAATAGCATGTACTTTCGTCCTCAAATCAATGGCAGAAAGTTATGATACTAATCCTATGGATAAACCTTACCGAAGGCAAGCGTGAAAGATCGTCTTGAATTCATTGTACATCCCTTTCGTTGAATGTCATTCCTGGAGGTGGTCGATGAGAGTAGTAAGCTGGTCACTCCAGAGGATATCCACATCTGTATACTAATAATACAGAAAATAATGGTGATGATCAGCAGTGATGGTGTTCCTTGTTCTACGCCTGCAACATCACCATTACCATAATGCTTTACCACATCAGTAACAAGATAAACAATTATTATTAATCAACGATAGCACTACCACCAACAACAGCAACATCAACGACGGCGACGACAACGACGACAGCAACGACAACAATAGCAATAACAACAGTATCTCAGCATCGGCAGTATCATGACGACAGCAAGGGTAGCAATAACAAGTGATAGCAACAATACCTATGACGCTAAGCGATAACGACAGAGCTCAACAATATATCAGTCATTGGTAGATTTGAATAAAATGGACAACCACGCAGTGACAGGAAATAAGAAATAAACAAAGGTGTAAATTGGGAAGACCGGAGAAAAGGGTCTGGGAGCAATAACAACAACAACAACAACAACACCATCACCACCACCACCACCACCACCACCAACAACAACAAAAGAATTAAAAATGTTAACAGTCACAGCAATGACACAGAGACATGATTTCTCTCTTCCTCGTTCGTCAAGTATCAAAGGTTACCGTCCTTAACTTGAAGGCATAATTTCACACTCAAGAGTATCCGCACTGTAAAATGATTTTCCTCCCTGTGCCTGTCACTCGCACTTACCATTCATCTTTCATTTCAGCACAGACTTTGTCATAATCTGAGTCATGCCTTTCAAAATAGAATAAAACATTACAGTACTTGGGGTCTGTCTAGTACCCAATGACAGTTTTGCATTGAAGTTTGAAGTGGTTTATTTTGTTCCATCTGTTGTTGATACAAACAAAAATTACGCACTTTGTCTGTGAAGATGCCTAATTATACCAGTAGTATTTCACAGTGAGGTTTCAGTTGACAACAGGATCATATGCACCTGTTTTACTGGCTTGTAATGATTATATGCCTCTTAAAAGTGTTCGCATCGGAAGTTTCATTATATGGCTTCAAAAGAAAAACTGCTGTTTCCTACCCTCATCATTACTGCTCTAACAAGCCAAGAATTGTTGTGAGGTCTTGATCGGAGTTTGACAATTACAAAACCTTGTAAAAATCTTCCAGTTATGGCTTTTTGGGCAGGTGAAAAACGAGTCTGCATAGTAGATTATCGGACAGTATGAGTCTTACAACCCTAGATCTAGACTAATTCTTTTGGATTCATCCTGATTTGTTGAAATCACTGGTCTAAGATCTAGATCTAAATCAGTCAATGATTTGACTGTTGAGGTTAGCTTGGAGAATCTGTTCAGAATCTCTCCATCACATCCCCCCTCCCCCCCCNCCCAGCCCCCCAAACCCATCAACCTTTCCTAAAGTCCCCATTCCCCTTCCCTCTTTCTGTAACAAGCCTTCATTTAACAGTGTGTAACAAAGATCTATCCAGTCTATGAATCCTCATGACTACTGTGCACCTCTACTGGTTCATTCATTTATCCTTGTCCCCCACCCTTGCGCCCCCCCCCTAAAAAAAAAAACCAAAGCTCTCTCCCCATTCCCAATGCAAAACTATTCTATCTATTGAACTCCACTGGACTAATTCTAACACTCTCAGCAAAAGCTACCAAGTTTTATATCAGCACATCTCCCACTCTCCAGCTATGATGAAATGCTTACTCTGTAATGGAATTTGCTTCTCTTCCCTCACCTCTTTTCACACTGACCATTACCTCATTATCCAGTGTAGAATAGAGCAACTAACCTAAAAACAGCACAATCAGTGTGTTGTGTTGTGAACTTCTNTGAACTTCTTCTCCCCCCTTCCCACAACCACATACACACACTTACTGAAGCTCAGTACCTCATAAACTTTCTGGATTCCCCTTCACCCTATTTCCCTTGTACCCCTGTTCCCCTCCACCATCTCCCCCCCTCCCCCACCCAACTGTATATAGACACAAACACACACCCACACATGCAGAAGCAGCCTACTGATGTAACTTGGTCCAAGTAAGAAAACTCCATAAGATGCATTCTGATTAATCAAATTCCATTTTATTCAATCAGCAACCATACTTACTTTAGAATTGTCTTGTGCGCTTGCTTGTCACCCCACATCACATAGATACAAAGTTTAATTGTTCATTTGCTGATTTCACTTTTCAACACTTTTCACTAATATTTATAAATGATAGGAGGGTCATGATCACTTCCAGATGTTGGAAGATATCAAATGATATGGGCTTATACTTTTACCTTCTCTTAGGGACTACAGATCATCAAATAAGTAAATTTACCCCACTATAACACTGGAAAATGTCTGAAATGGACTTTTAATAATATTTACAGTGTTGGTAATGGGTTTTTGTGAATGATTAGCATGCCTTCTGCATTTTGTTTTTTTGCACTGTCACACAGTACAGTAATTTGTGCCATACCTTTATTACAGGTTGCCCAGATGTTTTATAAGGACTGTTTTGGCAAGACATGCAACACACCTGCAGCTTCAGAAACACAGTGTGTGGAAGAAACAACATGAGGTTGTATGAACCTGCTCCACTTAAAGGTAAGATTTCTTTTCAATTTATTGAAGTTGATAATGTCATTTAAATCTCTCAGCTTTGTCAATGAGAGAACCAATGCATGTAATATTTTACCCAGCACTGTAGAATGTCCTGAACAAAAGTCTGCAAGTCCATTTTAACATGTTTAAAAAATATATTATTCATCAAGGTTGCAGGAGCCTAATTGGTCAAAAAAAATTGGACTATCCGAGTCGATAGCAGGTAGAAATAATCATATAACATGAAACCACACCGCAAAAGTGGTGAAATTCAGTTTTGAATTTGTAAAAAAAATAATTGTTACAGCCAGTGTTTCCCAATGGCTTCAGCGGATTTCATTTATGCGGACCTGTGATCTGCAAAAGAGGGTCAAATTTTTAATCCCTTTTCATGTAATTTAAAACTGTGAAACATTTAACCAAAGGATCCCCACCGTAAACAGTATATAATTTGAGCACAGTGGTGGCACCAGACCTGCAGACTAGTCTTGGCCGTATCGGAACGTTTCTGTGGTTCAAGAGAAATTTATATTAAATGGCTCAAAGAAGCTTTTACAATTTGGCTCCTGCAACCTTTTTATTCTTTTTCAGAATTATTCCAGTCCCTAAGTACCATTAAGTGACTTCTTAATTCCCGATAAAATCGCTCCGTTCTTCAGGTTTTTTAGCCCATACATGACCCTCATACTGTCACTAGAACCAGTCTAAATTTTACATAGTATAATGAACATTATTTTGACCCAATTTGTGGACAATGAAATGTAACAACGGCCGGCATTGAAACGCTCTGCCAGAAAGAAATAACGAAGCTAGAAGAATAACGTTTTACACATTTTTACTTAGAAATTGTAATTGTTCTTAGGGAGCAAATCAAGCAAACATTATAATATATTCCGTATTTCAGAACACAACTTGTGGAATTTTACAACTTACCATCTGAGAGAAGAGTTCAGCAGGGAATGATTGTAATCACCTATTTCTTCAGACTACAGAAGGCGAGTTTTAATGCCCATCAGTATACTAAATTGTCATGTTGTTACACCGTTCAGTTCTGGGTGTTATCATCGTTATGAGCGAAGGGCATCAATGGTCTACGGATAGTCTATGAATGGGCGAATGAGAGATACTGACAACATCGCGGGAAGAGCAGGGAGTGAAACATTGAGACTGACAAAGACGAGATTCAAAGGAGGGAGTGGAAGTAAAGCGTTGTGGAAGTGAGAGGGAAGATATAGAATTAAGCAGATAAAATTAGGCTATATGAAACAAAGAAACCTGGCATGGCTTGAACGATGAAGAGCGGAGCGCTTATGGACTTGTCCGGTGTTCAGTGAAGTTAGCCCCCCGGATAAGTGAACCAAAGAGAGTCTCATGCGACCTCTTTACCTTTTCAGTAATGCCAATGAAAACCCTGACATAGAAAATATGATATCGAGTATGATACGTACATGCGTCTGAGATGCCGTCATACAGCGCATGGCACAAACATCGTCAATGGTAACGGGAAACCAGTTTATCATCTTTTCTCTTAACTCCACCTCTAGATGTAGCAGATTTGATCAAGTGCCAACTAAGTATACGGAAGAACAAAGAAAGAGATGTAGGAGGAGAAGGAGAACGAAAGATATGCGCAAGTGCCAGCGATGAATATGAAAGGGCAAAAATGGAGGGCAGAAGGTAGAGGAAGGGATGGTGAGAAAGTGTGAAAGTGTGATACCTAAGGCATGACAGCCAAGTCAAAATATGACAAGTGTAATTATAACAGAGGAGCAAAAAGAATTGGTGAACAAGCGAGCGAGCGAGCGAGAGAGAGAGAGAGAGAGAGAGAGAGAGAGAGAGAGAGAGAGAGAGAGAGAGAGA
>JAWQUT010000007.1:2045529-2070978 GCA_033807755.1 Ellobium chinense | reverse complement strand
CCAAAAAAATAAAAAAAAAAAGACATGAGACAAGAGAAGTAATTAGGACGGAAAGCAGCGCGAGAAAAAGTGAAAAGCAACCAAAAGGAAAAAAAAGAATGGGTTACGGCTCTGACACTCTCTGGACGGGGCAAGCCGCCCAAAAGCCTGTCAACGTAAACAAAAGCAAAAGTAGAACGTTGCAATTAGCCTCGATTACAACATACGATTGAGGGCACCGAATGCCATGACGACAAACAATTTGCAGATTAGATCTAGTCATTAAACTCTGGTTGCACAGATCGTGCATACTTGCAGAGGTTCAAAGTTCCTATGCTATACTTTGAATTCTGCACTTTTACACGATGTATAGATCCTCCCACGATGGTATAAAAACTCTGCACAGAGATAGATATCAGGGCGGACATTTTCAAGGCTCTGTGAGCAGAGGTGTAAAAAATTAGCTCCAGAATTGGAGGGTAGAAGTGGGAGTGGAGAGATGAAGGCGGTAGGACGAAGGTAGATTCGATTATAGAAGTGATGAGCAGGCTAGTTAGGCAGAATAAAGATGAACTGCGGGGAATGCAAACGAGTAAGACTATTGGAAATAAGCTACAGAAGAAATAGACTAGTATTTCACAACCGTTTCTAACTGTAAACAAGCAGCGAATACATTTCTGAGCAGTGTTAGTCATGTGGGTGAGATTTGTGTTAACCTTTGACCTGTCGCTTATTGAAACGGGATAATATTTAGGTCCAGTTAGGTACCATAGTTATAGTCCTGGCTTTTGATCAACACACATGTTAAGCTCACTGTGCCATCACAGATCATTATTATGCCTTTATCATTTTCAAATATGGAGGCGAGCCACCCTCCCCCCACTCCACCAGTTAAAAAAAAATCACAGCCCTACTGTGGTCCATGCCCCTGTCTGTATGACAAAATACGCATGAACATGGTAGATTATCATCTTTTACCTTCTCCCTCTTAAGAGACGTACTAAGGAGCAGTTTCCGCATCCTTGACTTACGCCCGCTGTCAACGATGGCGCTCGGTAGCAGCTCTTTACACATCTTATTTCCTCTTCCCGGTCACAGCGATGCTCGTAGTCTGGGCGTTGATTTCGTTTAAGAATGCGGTCAGTAAGAATCTCGGTATGCCTAGTATAGTTCACATATTCGGCGAATTATTGCACAATGCCTACTCAGAATTTGAAGTACAGTGTTTACAATCTTTTGACTTTGACCAGCAGCTGATGACTTGTTGAGAGCAGATTTATTGCTGACGTGGGAAAATTGCAGCCAGGAAGACATAGGGATAAACGGGAAGTGGGAAGACAGATTCACATGAATGGACAGGAAGGGCAAGACAAAAGAACAGGCAAAGTGGGACACGCAGAGTCACAGATACAGACAACCAGAGAACAGGAGAAATATACGCAAAAAATGCACTCAGTGAAGGTGGTCTGGTGTAAAGGTCACGTAGAGCTATAATCTTATCGTTGCAGGAGCCTAACTGGTCAAAAATATTTTGACTATCAGAGTCAAGAATGGCAGTGTAATAATTATGCAGAAATAATCCCATAACATGAAACCACGTTGCAAAAGTGGTGAAATTTAGTACTGACTTTGTTAATAAATAATTAGTTGTTGCAGGCAGGGTTTCTTGAAAGCTTCATTTATGCAGACATGATCTGCAGAAGAAGACCTTTGCGTCTAAATTAAAATTGTGAAAATTCTAGCCTTGGCCATCTTAAAAAGTTCCTGTGGTTCGTGGAAAAAATAAACTTTTTTATTAAATGGCTCAAAGAGGTTTTTAGACTTTGGCTGCTGCAACCTCAAGCATAATCTGAAAGATTTGTAATTTAAATTAAGTTTTAGCTTCACTATACTAGTTCTACAATGAAAAGGTTATTTCTAAATCGTACGCAGGTCACATTTTGATGCAGCTTAGAAAATAGTAGCATAAACATTGCTTAAGTGAGATGTGAAAAGTTTTTTCTTAAACAGGTATAATATTGGTGTAAAATCAAACTTACCAGTTTTATTTAGATTTCCACATCTTATCTTATAATCACGTCTAAGAAAATCTCTCTTGAAGCCAGAAGCGCCTCGGCATTGTGTTAACTAATCCCATTATCATTCTCTACCTGAAGATGATTGACACATCTTTGTATCACATCATTCTCTCTCTTCTCAGATTTGAATGTTTATTAGCTAAGGTAAAGGGGAAAGGGGATAAGAGTGGGATAAGAGGAACAAAAGTCATGCCACACCTACATGTTATTATACTTCCCTTCTTATAGTAACATAACATTACTGTGATCAAACCTATGGGGAAGTTTGGCCTTAAAACACCAGCTTAACAACTCTGGGTTACAATATCATATCATGCACTACTTAACTGGCAACTGGCAAGCATGATTTGTCAGCCAGTTCTGCCTTTTGCCGTCGTAGTACTGCATTCCCTCAGTTTAAATAAAATAAAATAACCTCTCTAAATCATTAGGGGCTACTTGGGACCAGCCATACTTATAAAAGTGATTCTTCCTCGCGATTTGAGGATGTCTTGCCAAATGTGAGACCCCTTCATTAAGCGATGTAATTTTTCTATACTGGACAAACTCACCAAATCTAGTCACATATTTTCACTTTTGTGTCTTAGATAACCAGCAACTTAAGTGCGCCGTGTTATGGAAAACCTTATAGCACAGTTTGCTGTACAACAGCTGTGTCAAAGAAAAGGATCAAATTGTAGTGGCTATCGCATCGAATCAAATATCTCTCCACACGCATATTAGTCATATGGTTCTCTCAAGCTTGTCTCCTTAACCTCAAACTTGAGAGCCCATAACCAGCAATTTCAAGTGTCCTGTGTTATACAAGAATCTTTATCAGAGATTATTAAACAGCTGTGCATTGAAAGAGTGAATGTGTAGTTGATGAGCCGATAAACCCGACATATCCTCAGGGTATACTGAGCACATCGTTTTTGACATTCGTCTCATCATCTTCAAAGCCCTGATGTTAGGTTCCAGACTCCTAATGGAATGAAAATATAGCTTTATCATACACAATAATTGGAGAACAGTACATATTTCCACAGAATGGCCTCTAGATTTTAGAATTTGACCATAGCTTGATCTATATTTTATTCTGATTTAAAAAAAAAAAAAGAAAAGCTTAAGTTTGGGGTATTTACTTGATATACGTGGAACCTTCTCTGCGGAATGCATGTCGTTAGGGAAACCTTGCTTGAGCGTTTGGATGTAGAACCTTTCTGAATGCTGAATTAAAAAAAAAAATTACTGATTGTAGAACTTCATACTCGTAATCATGGAGAAAATATTTTACTGGCTCAAAGGAAGAAATCAAATTTAGCTTTCTGAACCCCTATCCTTCGTAACCGTAGAGGTGAATTAATAATGACTTATCAGAAATTATTACACCACCATGATATTACCAGACCACTAGCTCGTTGTAGATATAACATTATGTTCATGGGAATGATGGCGGACGTGCGATATTACACGGATTGATTGGTTATCTCCACTTATGTGAAGCCCATGGATCCTGATCGGTTATCGATTGGTTGTCTATACTGATCTAGGGTAGGATTGCAATCTGTAATGAAGGGATCTTTTATCCCTGGTTTGTTTCTGTTATCACTTTGATGCTTCTCTTCAGATTAGCATGAGAATGTTGGCTGTCAGCCCTGTTTAATGATAGCGTCTTTATGGTTTTTGCACGAATGGTGTATCTACATGTATTTCCCGAGGCTTCGATGATGCTTCGTAATACATTGAACATGCTGGGTATGCAGTGGTAGAGGAAGCATTGTTTTTACTGTCAGTGAACGTAACAATTTTAAGAGTACGAGAAACAACATCAGAATTTAAAGAACGACATATTAGCACTACAATGTCGACATCAACAACAAGTAGTAGTAGCAATTCAATTTCAATTCAATTCAGTTCTGTTTATTAGCTCTGGCAGAGTTCTACACTAGAGCAGCATCACCACCATCAATAACAGCACATTTAAAAGGACCCCCTCCTACAAATACAACCAGTTCATCATAGCAGCAGCAATTATAACTGCAACAATGTCTACTACGTTTTCCACGGCTATTGTTTCGTTTCCTACTACAACAATTTCCACCACTGCAACTTGCGACTGTTGCTATTACTACAGCCACTGCAGCTGCTTCACCACCACCAAGACCACAACCATTACCACCACCACCACAGCCACCTCCAATACCGTTACACAGTGGTAAGAAATGATGGAATGAATTCACGTGGGAGCTGCATATGACATGAACTATTTCCTCAAGGACTATTTCAGCAAAGAGTACGGGATGCTCCTAATGGTTATTGTTACTGTTGTCTGCCATCTGTGTAGCTTCAAACATTGAATTTACTATGCCAAACTGACTCATGATGACAACAATACAATATCTATTATTACACACAAATGATTATCCCATTGTCTCCGAGACTTACCAAAACAAAATATACAATCCAGTCAGCGAAAATGCTTCAAGATTATTTCAAGTGACGTATATCGGTAGTCCATTTCTCTCACATCCTCGAGAACTGAAACACACGATCACATGTCACAAGACAACGTTTAGTGTGAAGTCTGGGCAAAGGCTAGAATCTGATGGAGACCTCACAATAACAAAACAAATCACTATCAGATGTCCAAGCACTCGGATCACTCACTCGCGTCGTGACGGCAGTTTCATTCTATATTCGCAGAGCCTCGGTACAGTGTAAGTGATATGCTCTCGAAATATCCCAGACAAAATGCAACATTACAAGACCTACTGACAAGGTTTGATATCGCTGTTTCGCGCTCTGATATTTCACTTGAGCTGTAAAGTAGGTCTGGAGACATTGTAGCCATAGTTAATTAGGTGGAGAGGGGGCGGGGCTAAATGACAGTGTAAAAGCCTTGAGTAATTAACTGATATAATATTGTCCCTCTAACGGTGAATGATTGTGTGTTGTTGCATGCTGGTTGACCGACATGTTTTAACTTCCTTAACCTATGCACTTGAATCGTAATAGATCTATATCTGGAGATAACGAAGCGTTATTGTGTGGTTGTAACTATAGACTGACCTAACACTTTGTACTTACACACTAAGTAGACTTTGATAAACGAACTAATGTGGTGAGGTTCTACGAAAGGCCATCAACATTATCACCAGTGGCATCCTGCTCATCAACTTTATCATTTCCAGCTGTAGCATCATAATCTGTACATAGAAGAAACTTTACCAGCGGTTGTGCGGCGGTCCAGTGAACAAAATACAGAGGGGTAAATGCACAAAATATAAGAAGATGAAAACAAGAACAAGAGCAAGAGCAACAACAACAACAACAACAACAACAACAACAACAACAACAACAACAACAACAACGACAAGATAAGATCTTATCCGTCCCCTGACCTTAATTTGGTTACCATTGTCTGGTCAGTAATTTTGACTGATTAGTGTAATCTTTTATCATCATTAAACTTAACATTACCACCATCATGGTCACTAAAGAGATAAAAAAAAACCCCAATAGATGAGCGCACAGAATAGTTCATGATCGCGACACAACCACCGGAAGTTGCAGACTTAGAAGAGACCTTTTAATGAAAGGCTCATCGCTGCTCTCCAATACGCATAAATTAAAAGCACTTAAATTCAAACTATTTGGAAAAGTAATGAATAGGATACTTGAATGAGAGGAAGAGAGAGAGAGAGAGAGAGATAAAAAGAGAGAGAGAGAGAGAGAGAGAGAGAGAGAGAGAGAGATGAAGAAGAAGGTCACTATTCGTTAAACAATACTCTCACCATCATCATCATTATCTCGTCACCATCACCACCACCACCATCATCATCATCATCATCACACTATTGCCGCATTGTCAGCTGCGCCACCAACATAATCAACAGCCATTATTTGGACGCACTCCACCTGAATATGTCCATTTCCCATGATATAAACAGACACCTTCAGCATACATCTTGTAGTCAAGAATGACAGTTTTCATTAGTTGATTTTATTACCATACTGACAAAATTAAACTCTTATGCACACACGTTAGGCTACAGATATTCCAGAAGATTCTCTCGACGTGGCTATTGATGTACGTTTATAATCTTTGCCTTTTCACAACTAAGTACACACTACCGCGGTTAGTATTAAGATACCCAGGACATCTAGTACATTCTTATGCTGTAAATTCTTGTTGATGCTGCGCAACATCTCTCTCTCTGTACTGTACGAGAAAAACACTGGGCAACACTTTAAACAGAATTTCAAACACAGAATGCGACACTGAAATTTACCAGCCTTCAGTATATAAAATCTTTTCTTGAAAAGTTGTCAAAATTAGGTGGCTCTGTTTACTTTCGCCGTATACTGACGAATACAGCATTGTGTTGGTGTATAAATACGCACTAGATGGGTACATATAACATAAATGGATGAGAAATAAACCTATAAAGAGTCTTCATGCAAGGTAACTATATTTTTGCACTCATGTAGAATGATATCACCTACAGAAACGCTCGGAATTTCGGTACAGTAAGATGGCGTCGATTACTTGGGAAAGATGATTATGGGTGTCATAAAGGATGTCATAAATTTACATTCTACCAGTCTCCCTGTATTTAGACAGTCGATACAAATTAGAAATGAACTCATGAGTTGTGATACTTGTTTTAATGTCCACATATCGATACGCGATCAACAGTTCGCATTCATCAAAGTAAATTTTACTTCAATGGAATTGCAGCCACACTCGCCCCTGACAGATTTACGTGCTTCAAAAAATGCACCTGTAAAATACTTACTAAATCATGTATGTTAAGCAGCTCAGATCTTCCACACGTCTTCAACCTTACAGCACAAGACACAACAGATAATGACGACAGAAAATACCAAGGCAAGTTTCTCGCTGTTCCACAGTCGATACAACATCTCATAGGCACACTGACTTGCTTCGACAGTATAATAAACGTGATGACATTGTAAAACGATGGGGAAAAGCGTTGCATCTTTAAACTAATTTCTATTTATTAGGTGGTCTACAATGAGACGATGCCTTCAAGATCATCTGTCTTCATGTCTTTTGCGGATAGTTCGTATTTCTTCACATCGTTGACGGTGCATTCTGTGAAACGGATTGGTCGTTTAGGCTTCTGGTTGTCACTTGCACCCATACGGTTGATACCCATCAAGTATTGCTGAAAGTAATAACAAAAAGGGAGATAATGTTACTATTCACTTCAGTTCCTCATTAACTTCTGTACAGTTATGCATGAGAGCAAACATGGACGCATAAACACTGCTTCTTTTCTCCTGGAAAAGCAATAAAGGGAGCACCATTAGAGAAGAGGACAAAAGAGAAAACAAATAAAAATGGCATGCATCTTTTATAAGAGATTTACAGCAACAGTAGATGACTGTCTTATAAAACTGCTCTGTATTAATTGCGACATTAAATAAAGAGCATGGTCTAAAAGTGACCTCAATTCTTGACCGAAAGTAGGTTCTTGTCTCATAAAAATGTTCTGTATAAAATGCGACATAAGATTAAGAGCACGTCCTGATAGTGACCTCAGTTCTAGGCCGACTAGATCTAATGGCAAAATCACATTTTCCTGTCTTGACAAAGTAATTCCACCAGACTTCAATCACTCGTAGTTTAGAAAATTATTAATGCGGTTCCTTATTTTGACAATGATTCCGATTTGGTAATATTAAACTATAATTAAGAAGAAATACACTAAAATACAGGATCATTAACAGGAAATGCAGAAGACTTTGTTTAAAAGCAGTCTGCATAATTGCATCTTTAGCTTAATTACAATATTAAAAAATATTTTTTTAAAATCTAAAACTGCGTCCTCTAACTGCATTCTCCATCCAATCGCAATTTTTGATGCAGCTGCTTTGGAGTCGCCAGTGGGAAATAGACCGAATACAGCATGAATAACTTACATATCCCTTGACGACTTTGCCAAAGGCCACGTGTTTCTTGTCGAAGAACCTGCCGGCACCCAGAGTGAAGAAGAACTGAGAACCGTTGGTGTCCTTGCCTTTGTTGGCCATGCTGACGATGCCTCCACTGGTGTGACTGATGATGAAGTTCTCGTCATTGAAGTATTCGCCATAGATGCTGGTGCCTGCGGAGGCCAAGATAATATCATAGCAATTGAGAGTGTCCACACCAAGTTTTTTTTTTTTACTGTTGAACTCTTGTAACATGAATGACGTAAACATAATTAAAGAGCGTTTTTCCAAAACTCAGTGAATGCATTTTCGTCGAAAAATAAGTTGATGTTGTATTCCAAGTTGCATTTCTGTCTTAATTCATTCAACAATTAATCGAGCTCAAAATCTGCACTCCTTCAAATTTTACGTCCTTTAACAGTAAATAAAAATATAATTGTGTGAAGAGCAATCACTGTAATGTTATTTCCCTTTATTTAAAAATATTCAGAGACCACATCCCGAGTTTTGAAAAAAAACGCTTTTCAATTCCGACAGGGTATGAGCGGCCACGTAACGAGTCCCTAGATTGCGTTAATGATATATGTGTAATTGTTTTTGAAGACAGCAAGGTCAGTGAAGACAAGAAGTAAGACCGATGGATTTGCATTACGGCTTTTAAATGGCAACTAGCAGTATTTCCATTTGAGAAATTGTCATTAAACGCCGACAACTGATGATGACATCCATCTTTTCATTTCTCGATAAAATGTCCGAAAACACCAAACTGTTTTTCATAATGACGCATCATAAGGAAGATAACCAAAATATTTACATTGCATTGTAATGAAGTGCAGTGCAATGCATTACAGAAGAACATTGAAACTAAATATGTCCTTAGCGCATGGAAAAAAAGAACATTGAAAATAAACATGTCCTTAGCGCGTGGAAAAACAAGAACATTGGAAATAAATATGTCCTTAGCGCATGGAAAAAGAAAAAAGAACATTGAAACTAAATATGTCCTTAGCGCATGGAAAAAGCATTACAAGTCATGGATCTTTCAAGTACAGGCTGAGAAGAAAAAATTCAAACTACTCGATACTTTACGATACTCCCGATGCCGAGCACCCAATAAATATTCGATATCAAAACCTGCCCAGCATTAGTGTATGTTTCTAAAGTATGTGGTAATCTTTTATCAGAAACAGCTTAAACACAGAATGCTGTGTTTGAATGCAATGGATGCATAGAGAATGAGAATGAGGAAGAGAAAGAGGGGTAACTGGCTGAATAGGAAAGTTACAGAAATGACCTATGTATACATTTATGATGTCAAGAAAGCATATCAGTTGTTACGTAGTAAGCTATAAACAAAATTGTTGTCTTCCTTCTGGTCATTGTTTATGTGTATTTATCGTCCATTTATTTACCAGGCTGTAAAATGTCACAATATCGGAATTACTCCAACAAATTATGGACCAGGCATATTTCCTAACAAGAATTTAACGATTCTTAATTGAACAATTATATGCCTTTCCTTTTTGAAGGAGATTATTATTAGACAAGATCTATACACAAATTAATTTGCAAATAAAGACTCCGTTCGTGCTTTCATCACTAGATCTGGAATCACAAACTGTAGTCGTAGAACACTGGTACGCGTATAAATATACTCACTGCCGAATCCGTCCTGATTGAAGACATCTCCGCACTGGAGGAGCATATCCTTGACCAGACGGTGGCAATAAGTGTTTCTGTAGCTAATTTTGGCCTCCTAGTGAGCAAAAAAAAAAAAAGGGGGTAAGTGTATAGAATGACCAGACACTGAGAAATTCATCCTCATAGCCAAGTCAGGTGCTGCTGCAGATGAGGGGAAAATCATCGTAGGCCCATTAAATGCATTGCAAATCATCAACATCATCATCATCATCATCATCATCCTCATCATCATCATCATCATCATCATCATCAGCATCATGATCATCGTCGTCATCTCCAAGGCCAACAGCAGCTCCACCATAACCACTGGCATCACAACGACGATGACAACCACCATCACCCAAAGACACTTCCATCGTCACCAATGGGTCACCATTATAACGGCAATAACTGTATAACTTATAGCTTATAACTGTATATCTAACGATTTCATACATGAAATGCAATGTTATTCTCTATACATCTGCTTCCTTCTTGTTCGAAATGTTATACTAAACAAAGTAAATCAGTTTCTTACTTTAAAGTAAAGAAATGTACTGTGATAAGGGGTCGCAAAAATGATGAGGGAAACCTTATGCATATGGTATAACAAAATTTCTTCTGTATTTCATATAAAACCAATTTCGTTGCGTTCAAACTTACATTTGGTCTTTTGAATCCTTCACACAAAGTCTTGAAGTTCAGGGCTGCAACCGGCACTGTGTCCCCAAAGAGTCCAACCACAACCTTTCCAGTAATGTCGTCTCCATTTCCATTGTAGTTCTTCACTTCTACTTCAAAGACGACCTCCGAAGTCACTGTGAAGTTCTTGTCACAAGCTCCAAGTGCGAGCAATGACGCTAATGTTGCAGCTAGAAGGACGTACATTGTGCCTGCCTGAGATAGAAAAGAAATTCACAAAATAGCAGAACAGACTTAAAAGGCGTCATGCCAACATGTTCATGAAAAAAAACCCAAAAACTGCCAAAATTAAAATTATCAGTTGACACCAAAGCTGAAATGTATCTATTCTTAAGTTTGACGTTAACAGCACTGCGACATTTACAGCGAAATTTACTTAAAATTGCTCTCAAATTTATGAAACACTGAGAAAGGCAAGCTATAAATCCACCAGAAGTCCATCATGTAGTAATAGCCACGTGGAAAAGATAACATACCTATATATTGTTCGCTCCGTTTCAAAGACAAGTTTCGTGTTTGTTAATCTAAAATTCGCATTGCTTGATCAGATCTACTGCCTATTTTCTAATCGTATCAATGTACACATGGTCAGCTTCAATCTTCCCCGTTACTCATGTGAAATACATTGGAAAATAACATTTGGCTGGTAATGCCTACCTGAGGTGTGTGACAGAGACGTTTGATATGTTGAGGACGGTTTCAAAGAGGAAGAGTGTGGACTGAAAATCGAGTATTTAAACATGGGTGCTCGCCACGAAATCAGCCCTCGCTGTCAGCCAACCAGAATAGCGCCATCTGGATCCAAGATGGCCACCTTGAAAGGGTACACGTTGAGAATCAATGAGATGGCAAGGACTTGCTTTGCTCTACCACGTATTGATGTGCTACGTGTTGCCAGTGCACACGTTGACGGGGATTTGAATATTTCACTTCGAATGGGCTTGTCGATGTTTTCTTTGTTTAACGTTAGAATATTTACGTGCACACGTTACTGAGTTTGTAAAGAAATGTTACACGAATTTGATAACTCTATTTCTTCCTCTGCTAGTCTTTTTGAGAGAAATGACACTTGAATTTGACAAACATCTAAGCACCTACCCTTCCCCCTTCCTCCTCCCCCCTTTTTTTTGGGGTCTTTTTAAAGTGTTTTTCTGCTTGTTGGTCTATGTCTATTCTCTAGTGCCTGGAAAAAAGATTTGCGCCGTGGATATATATTTGCGGGGTAGGAATTATAGCATAGAAAGCACTGTAAACCTCTATTATTTTTCCAAAGTCATCAATGATCAGTTGTTTCTTCTAGTTTGTTAATTCTGACATCTTTATGTATCCCTCCATTTCAGTCTGGTCTTGTTTTGCCTACTCCCAAGCTTATAGTATAACTTTATGCATTCTGCTTTCAGTTTTCCTTCTCTCTTTACTCTCTCAAGCAATAATTGTATCCTTGCCTTATAATGTGATGTGTGCACATTTGTCACAATGGCTCCGTGTTTAGAGTTCTAAAGTACTTATATTCAGTCATGGCAGATACGAGTGGGGTGGGAACAGGGGAGGAATGTCGGATGAAGCTCGCATAGAAATAAGGTCAGCCTTTGCCTAAATTAGCTAAAAGAAATTGACATGCAATTTTTAGAATTGGTTTACAAAAGACAGTGGCTTTCATGGACAGAGCTGGATTGACAGCATGACCGAAGAAAGCAGAAGAAGAGGAAGAAGAAGTGAACAATATCACTTTCAGTGTTACTTCCACATAAGGGAAACAGCTGTAACTTAGACGAAGGCCTAGAGTTAATTTTTAGTTTATTGCATAGTATCCATTATTAAGAAGAGTTAGTTTCTCTCCTCTGAGTGTACCGGGCTATATAATGCTCGTGAAAGAGGTATTCTTGGAAGAGAGCGGTGACTGAAATCAAGTGAAAACTGACCTGAGCGGTTGAGAGCCTAGTGCATTATTAGTATTTTGATTTCTGTGCATGTGGTGTATAAGATTTATAGATGTGTGATTATGCTGAAATGGCCTCCAAATAAACAAATCTTAAATCTTTGAAAACTTATATTTATTATTTAGTTCTTATTTTGCCACCAGCTCTGCCTCTATGGTCAGAACATCAATAACTGCCATCGTAAACTTTCTTGTAAGTTACATACACTAAAGATAAAAATTTGCCGGCAGCCGGCTCTTTACCGGCGGTCCCACGTGGACAGCCACGTCTAAAGTTCCCTAATCCCCTGCACAAGCAGTCGCTGCCTTCATCCTGCCCATCGATTCCGCGTGCGACAGACTGAATACGTGGCTACATCGGCTAGCTACTGAATCATATTAATGCTCTCTATAATACGAGCCCTTGACAAATCAGGTGCCCAAAGTACAACAGATTGTTTCAATGGTCCGTTATCACTTTAATTTTTATGATGTAAGTTTAAGACCAAGAAAATATGTTAAATGTATGAGAAAAGGTTGGGTAGCGGGAGGGGAAAGGAACGATTTGGGCAGAAGAGGTATCACCAAAAGAACTTAGTATTTCTATGAAATATCAGTTTAAGAAAGCGAAGCATGAACTCTTGTTAAATTAAATGCCTTCTAGTAATATCACGGTGCTCTTACGCAAACTGTAGAGGTTACTGATACCTATAGTTTTTTCTTCTTTTGACCCTATAAACAAAATGTGATAATCTACAAATTCCGCTGTGATTTCTAAATATTTTTCCAGTGGAGGTCAAAGCACCCCCCCCNCCCCCCCCCCCCAATCATTTAAGGAGAAGAAAGAGGGAAAGGGGGTCATATCCCAAAATTTTCACAAATCTCTTTCAATTGGTCCCCAATTTTTAATTGGGCTGGTTTTGACCGCATGTTTGTAAATAGGCCTGTTACACTTTATCTTTATATCTATAAGCCTCAAATTGTACCTGAACTTCAAATTGGACCCTTTATCTAGATCACGGGTCTGTTTAGTTAATTCTACACCCTGACATTGGCTGGCAGGGCCCCCCAAAGAGGGGATTTTATATATTAGCGGATTACTTGGGTTTTACGAAATAAGTGATTTGGCCTTCTAATATGTGCCAGAAACATGGGGTATATGGGAGAAGGATGGGTAAAGAGAGGGGAAAGAAACGATTTCGGTAGAATAGGTATCACTATAGAGCATTGGTATTCGTCCGAAGTAATAAACTCTGCTCAACACAAAATCTGTCAAAAGTATGTCCAATCTTTCATTCCTCAGAGCACAAGTGAACTTAAAAATAAAAACAAAACGTCTCTGGAACTCGTATCCAAGTTATTATGACAGGATTAAGTCCTGTTTTGTCAAATATGACATCTTTCATTGCGTCGCACACGAAGTGGCTTGATTTTTTTAAAAAATACAACATTGAGATTCTATGAATATAATATAATATCAGGGCTGATAAAAATGGTTTTTTTAAAAATTATGATGGGGTTCCAGTCACTTCAGCGAGTAGTACTTGTAATGCCATTATATGTTGGGTTTTTTTTGGGTGTTGTTTATTGTTGGTGTTGTCTTTGTGAAATCAATACGATAAGTTTAAATTATAACGCAAATAGAATGGATATTCTTAAATTTTATCAAGCTGTTTTAACGCGTGTTGGGTTCTGCAAATCAGAAATATACCGGGTTGGGAGACCTAAATGTAACACGTGTTCTGTAACACGTGGTACCGCATATTAAACGTGGTAGGTTTACAGTCCACTTTATCCAGTCCAGTTATAGATGCATTCCTTGTCAATGATTGTAAAGATTAAGATTATTGACTTTTGGCAACATGCGGAAACTACTACGTTATAATCCGATAAACGTATCGTAGCTTGCAACCACGACAGAGCCTTACACAGCCTCTTTCTGAGTTTGTTCCCACAAACGTGTCAGCCATTGATCTGCCATGTTGGCTGAAGTACAGATTCCGTGTTTCTGATTGGCTCGAGGAGTTAGTCGCTTCGTGGCATGGAGTGATCTTTTAAATGTTGATTTTAACTTCGGTCTTTCTTTCCTGGCCCACCAAACAGCGAGCATCGTAGAACAAGTAAGTCTGCGAATTCTGTTATACGTTTATGATTTTTTATTAATTTCATCTTAAAATGAATTGAATTGAATTCAGAGGACTACCTGAGAATAAAGGCAGTAGATGGAAATTGTTTCTTTCATTCGAATGGTCAATGGTATCATAAAAATCACAACATAATTAAGCGATTTTCATAAATGTGTACACTTGTAAAAACATTAAATGTAAAGTAATGTAGATTGCGAAACTATGCAGACGTGGCATAAGTTGACAGTATTTCAAAGCATCATATACATAGCAAAAAGAAAAAAACAACTTGGCACTCAAAACAAAAACAAATAAAAATGCGGTTAGGCTGTCCTCTATTTTAAACGTGAAGTTGTTTGTGAGAAAATGTTTTATTAGCTTTTATACTCCTCCACAGATCAAATATGAAGTCAGTTTCTCTGTCCTCGGCCATATTGGCCGCCATCTTGTTTTCTGTGATTGAGGCTGCTGATAAGAAAGATGCCGGAACCGTACAATGGCAGTCTGTCAAGGTCAACGAGACAGTCACGGCAGGTAAAGTAAACGCTTCAAAGATATCATCATTTTGCTACAAAAAAAACCCCAGAAACTGTAAGTCAGATTTAGGCAATTTTTAAAACGACTACCATGTTTCTGATTCAGGCATACGCTGACAAGTTTCAAACTAAAAATACGCCAATATTTTCCTGCCAAAGTTGCAGGACTGAGTCTTCACTGACTCTTGCCATAGAAATGTTTCCCCCCCTCTTTACCTCAGATGTATGAAAACTGCCTGACGTCATTTTGGTAGAACAGTGACGCTATTTGATTTCCTCTCATTCCTGTTCCCATTGCCTATTTCATTTGGCCATGTATTGAATTATAATGCAGTTCAAACCATGTTTGTCAATATTGCAAAACCTGTCGTTGTCTATTATAATAATATATGCTCTGAAATGTTAACAGCTTAGTTAAATTAACAGAGGGCGAGGATTTCTAATGAAAGTAATGGCGCCCATCTCATTTTCATTCAGGGACGAAAGGTCTTTGTTATCAAATAATCGCTGATCACCATCTGAAATGCTTTTTTTCCTAATAAGATACAGAGCCCACCGCTGCAGCAGGACTATATTATGTTTAATACCCGAGTCAGACCTATTCTCAGTTCACTTCTATTTAGAACCTATCATCCCTATGAATAAAATAATGTTCATGATTAAGAGGAACAGAAATTTCGAGGGACACTACGTTCAGGTTTCAACTTTTTAAAAAGTGAGATATATGGGCTTTACTTATTGATATAAATCATTAAGCGAACCTAAATTAGAAGTAATCATGTTACTTTGCAATTTAAAAAGGGTTCTAGGACAAAATTGTGTGAGATTTATATTTTTGTGGTCCTGTAACTTCGACAACACTGCTTTATGTTTTCTTTGTCGCATAAATTCGAAAGTACTGCTCACGATCAACAATCGACATGGTTAAAATCTAAAGAAAAGATCTGCTGTGTTGCAAAGTCCATCATTTTAAAACTAAATCTGGTTATTTTATATTTTTCAAAGTAAGTCACCCTTCTTAGACACCGTAAAATGTCGCTTCTATATTATTATATATCATGATTGTATTATCAAACAGGTCAGTTTTCACGCCTGTTTTGAAGCGTTATTGTTTACCTCCTCTAATGTCACTAACAATGTCACCATCACCTATATGATTATTGCTGTTCTTTCTACTGATGTCGCTGCTGCCGCTAGTGCCATAATGTGTATTACTATCTCTGTCTCTGGGTGTTTTCACAGAGGTGACTATGGACCTCTTGGTGAAGAACTATGACGCCAGCGGTGACCTGCACGGTACTCTTCGTATCGCTCTGTTTGGTGAAACTGTTCCCATGACTGTCCTCAATTTCTTCAGTATCTGCAACGGCGTCAAGCGTCCATCCGTAAGTTTTTGAAGACTGAGTTAAAGAAACTCCATATTGTCATTCTGCAGGATTTGACCTAGAGAATCCCCAAGCTATACAAAATTTGGAAACCCTTGTCAGATAGTTATATCAAAATGTCTCACTTTAGAACATAAACTAAGATCCTAAACTGTAGCTTATCATAAGTAAATCCGGCACTGCGTCTTATGTTTTCCTGAAGAGAACTTCTACCAATTCACATGTCCCTGTTTCAAAAAAAGGAAAAGGTACATAGCTCAGTCTATATACAAAGGGTTTCTGGTTGTTGAATTGACATGTATTTTGCATGTTTTTTTTTCGTTTCCTGTGGATTTATTCTTTATGGGCTTAAATATTAATTCTTGAGTATATTACTAGAGCTTTGTGAGCATATGCATGTGTGAATATCGACCGAAGGCATAAAGATGATAATGCCAATACAGAGGAGTAAGATGACGACTACGACAATGATAACGACGACCATAATGATAATGATGATATTCAAACCGAAACGATTGGATCTGTGATTTAACATTTTGGCTATTTTTTACATTTTTCATTAAAAGTATATCGGATGAAGTTGAATCTTGAATTATCGCTTTCTCTACAATGATAATGATGATATAACTGTTATGTTTCAGGGAGAGCTGAAGTATGCCAACACCTACTGCCACAGACTTATCCGCGACTTGAACTTCCAGTGTGGGGACACCACTACAGGTGACGGCTCTGGAGGTAAGTTCCTTATAGACTACCTGTTCCTAGTTTACCCTAGGGAAATTCTAGCAGAATACCATGTCAGTTACGCGAATTTCTGAAACGCTCTGAATTTACAGCAGCCGGTTTCAGTTAAATCAACCCCTGCTAGAAAAAAAAATCAAAAGGAATGGCTATAAGTCAAAGCTATTCAGAAATTTCGCGTAACTGACGTGATATGTTGCTGGAATCGCTCCTGGCAGGTCACCGAATTTTAGCACCGTGTTATCATGCTTTGACATTACCACGTCTTATATTTCCGATATTATGCGTTAGGAAGTTTGACAAGGTTGATAATAATATGTATTTGACTCGCTGAGAATTATATACTTTGACAACAGATCCGTTCCTTCCTTCGTGTGTAATTATCCTTCCCCAATTTCCCACTTTCTTTTTCCACGTTCTAACATAAAGCATACCTATTTTTTTCTGTTATAAAATAGCATGATTTCTACTGACTTGTTAAAATTATATGTCTAAAGTAGTCTGTAGTGATTTCTATCATACTTCACCTCTAATTTTAATCTTAATCACTGTGTGTCGCAAAAGATATCCGGTTCTACAACAGCCAAAGCAATATGTTTTACGCTAATAAAAGTAACAAAAAGACGGTGCAACACTTTACTGTAGAGAGTGCGATAGATCAGAAAAAATTAATTTAATCCGTAATGCCTCAAATATGATTGTCCACACATTTCCTTTTCTCCTGTCATTATAGGCATCAGCATGTACGGAGACACTTTCAATGACGAGAACTTCCAGATCGGTGTCAGTGAGAGAGGAACAATTGCCATGGCCAACAGAGGACCCAACACTAACGGATCTCAGTTCTTCGTCACCTTCAGAAGTTGGCAGTTCTTGGACAACATGCATGTTGCCTTCGGACAGGTTGTGGGCAAGGAATCTCTGGTAGGTGGTCTTGACCTTCCCTAAATGCAGGTGATCTTCATATATCTTGAATATAGGTTGTCTTGATCTCCCCTGAAAGTAGGTGCCCCTGGGCTTACTTGAATAGAGGGTGGCCCTGGCCTCCCTTGAAATTGGTTTTGGCCTTTTTTAAATACTTTTTGTGCTTGGAGATGTTCTTTTGCCATGGAGTTTGCAGTTGAACTGTCTCAAATTTAGGTGTTTGTAAATGGATTGGATGGGGATTAGTGGGGTGGGAAAGGAATCATAAGAAAGTGGAGTATTAGTTATTTTGATGTCTTCGTTACATGCGCTGTTGAATAACGTTGTGACTGGTGACCACATATGCTCCCCTCGCCTATTCTATACTGCTGACTTGAAGAGGGTAGATGGGTCTGAGTATGGTCATGTGCGGTGCATATTATTACACAGAGACTTCTGCGGAATGTCATTATAGAAATAAAACATTAAGTCTATTCTGTACTGTGCGCATGTGCACAATATAAGCCCTCTTTTTGTATACGGCTCCTTAATGTCAAGGCAGTACAGTCTATCCACTCGAAAAGGAAACGTCGCAACTATTAAAGAGACACGATTAGAGGGTTTAAAATTGAACATGTTTCGATCCTCGTTATAGTTATATCACTGTCTCTCTTTCCACTCCAGGATTTCCTGGACAAGCTTGCAGAGATCGATGTGGAAGACGATGGGCTCACCCCCAAGAAAAGAATTAAGATCGTGGACTGCGAAGCCAAGGATGTGAAGAAGTACAAGATACAGAGGCGTGCTTCCGTCAACGACGACAAATTCTAAAATAATCTTTTTGTTTTTTTTTAGTAGGACATTAATTTACTTGCCCTTATGCTAGGATTTGCACGAAATATCGTTGCCTTTAACATAATGACGTATTGTTTTTGTTTGTTAAGAGCAGTACAGCGTTTGACATTGTGTTTGTTTATGTCTGAAAAAAAAGTCGTTGATTTGCAAACCAGTATTTTTCCACGCCAGTCTTATTTTGAAAGATGGCCGCGAGATCTGGTTGCATTTTTTTTTAAACCGCGCATCGTTACTTGAATCCTAAGAACAAAGGTTACAGTTTTTTTCTTAAGTAACTTTAGTAAAGTCATGCTTACTCAACAACTGCATTACTTCTGGTGTGTTTCAAAGCTCGTGGCCGAATGATTGTACTTGAATGAAGTGCCCGTCGTCTGTCTGCCTACATGAACATTTGAAATAGCTCATGAGTTCATTGCCTGAATGCTCTGAACATCCTCATTGCAATAAATATGACTATAAAACTATCTGTGTCCAGTTAAATCTCTTTATGAATGAATGGTATCGAAACAATGAACATCTAAATCGTAATACTTATTGCCAATCTCTACAATATTGCAGAGACATACCAGATATCTATCATTCAATAAAATATTAAGGAAGTTGGGGCTGTCAATATTCTTCCAAGCGTACATAATTCTTCATTTATGTGTATGGAAGCGATTGGTTGATTGAAACTCAATAGAAATAAGGCGCTTGAATGACTGAGTATATTGCAGATTTTATTATCTTTGAGAGCGTGCCTTTCTAAAGAGAGAGCTGATGCAACTCCCAACAAATATTTATCCCAGATGAAGAGCATCATGATTAATAAGAAAATACACTTGTTACACAGGCACTTGTTATGAAGGACATCTAAATCTCGTGAAGAAACGCTCAGGCCGAAGGAGGGTCTATTCGCTTTGCGGTGAACGCGCATCTAGAAAATAGGCAGTGAGCAATGAAATGCAAACTATAAAAAAAGCTATTAAAAAGGCAGAAAACCAAGCTTAAAGCGGCTTTTTAAAATTAATGTCGCCTTAGTCATCTGTTGTCTCCCTTACTCTAACAGCCGCGTTGACTGAACAATATTGAGGCTGACTCAATTTAATTGATGCGTCTATTAAAACGTCTATTTCTTTCTTTCTTTCTTTCTTTCTTTCTTTCTTTCTTTCTTTCTTTCTTTCTTTCTTCTGATTACACATGTTTTGTACACGTCCAGAAATAAAAGGAGTAAAATATAAAGTAATAGATCTTAATGGGTTATTACAAACCATCCCATTGAATAAGCAAAGAACAGCATTTTTAGCCAGCTATAAAGAGAAACACATGCATAAACCACACACTGAAGTCGGTGATGCGATGACGTAAATAGTGCAGCTGCTGGGTTGTTGTAGAAACACAGGCGCATCATCCAGACAACTAGAACTTCTTGTCTCTTGTAATCGGGGCCGTCGCTCACGCCTCATAGATGCCCTCTTCGTTCTCTCTTTCTTTGTCATAACCTATCTCTCTGCACTCCGTGTCACTCACTTTCTTTCTCCGTCATCTCTTATTTCTTACTCGCTCATTCTCTCCTCATCCCCTCTAGCTCATTTGCTCACTTCCTCCTCTCCTCTTCCTCCCTTTCTTCTTTACTCACTAACCCTCCCTCACTTAATTTCTCTTTCCATTGCTATCTCCCTCAATCACTCCTCTCTCCCTCCTTCCATCCCTTCCTCTCTGCCTCATGAACACTCTCTTATTCCCACCCCTTCGACCGTTCCCTCTCTCTCTCATCCTCCCCAGCGCACTCCTTAACTGTCATCCTTCTTTACCTCAACTAGTCAGTTAGTAAGTCAGTCAGTGACAATGACTGACTGACTGAATGACTGACTGACTGACTGACTGACTGACTGACTGACTGACTCACTCACTCACTCACTCACTCACTCACTCACTCACTCACTCACTCACTCACTCACTCACTCACTCACTCGCTCACTCACTCACTCACTCACTTGTTGGCTTAACCCCTCTCCCTTTCCCCGCTGAAATCGTAAATAATGAAAGAGACAGTTCCATACCTTTATCTCAGCACTGGCTTTGGACATATTTGCGCTGGTTCTAAACATCTCCACACTAGCTCAAAACATCTCCACATTGGTTCTTAATATCTCCGCACTGGCTCTAGACATCCCCGCACTGATTCTAGACATCGCCACACTGGCTCTAGACATCTTCGCACTAGCTCAGAACATCTCCACCATGGCTGCTGGACGTCTCCTCACTTGCTTTAATCTCCTCACTAGCTCTAGAACCTCTTCACTGGCTCTAGAGAACTCCTCATTGCTTGTAGACATCTGGGCACTGGTTCAAGACATCATCGCCCAGGCTGTAGAGAATTTTCTAGACATCTCCACACTGGCTGGCTCTAGACATCTTCACACTGGCTCAAGACATCTCCGTATTGCTTCTGGACGTCTCCGCACCAGCTCTAGATATCTCAACATTGGCGTTAGACGCTCCTGCAACCACCAGAGAGAGACAAGCACACATGATGACATTGCTCCGCTTCCGGATTCGCCATTAAAAATAAAATTGCTCATCTGCGGTAGCAAGGACCAGCAGTGATTTGTACATAAATATTTACATATGACGCACGACTTGTGCCATCTCTCCACGTAAACATTAATTAACTTGTTTTCCGAATGCTGTCCAGTTTCTATTTTCTTTCAATGAATCTGCCTTGTTGTGTTTTCCAGATCTCTAAGGCTTTGTCTTATAGCAATGTATGTCTATATATCAATCACCAGATGTAGCTTATCTGGCAAACAAAACAAATTGCATGTACGAGTGCATGTATACACACTAAGGCACTGAGATTATTTCCTAGGCCCTGAATCGGATGGATTTTAGGGGAGAAAGGACTTGGGGAACTCCATTTTGTATACCTTGACCTTCTTTATCGCATTTTTTTTGCACTCTCTCCCATCCGAGCTGTGCCTCCCTCTCTCTCCTTCTCTCTGTGTCTCTTACGCATCACACACACAGAGAGAGAGAGAGAGAAAGAGGGAGAGAGAGAGAGAGAGAGAGAGAGAGAGAGACAGAGAGAGACAGACAGAGAGAGAGACACACACACACACAGAGAGACGGAGACAGACAGACAGACAGACAGACAGACAGACACACACACACACACACACACACACACACACACACACACACACACACACACACACACACACACACACACACATATATACACACAGAGCGCTCACTACAACCCATACATACAAAAGTTTTAATCACTGAAACACAGACGGCCATATCGTATGTGCAAAACCGGTCCTTAAAATTATACACATCATTCATTGAGAGGAAAAGAGCTTAGAGCCAGACACCCACTTTACAGACTGGTGGGCAGAAAACATCTTAAACGCTTCACTTAAGATAAACACAGACTTCGCATTGAGAATGCCCTTTTTTAAAAAAAAAATTTTGAAAGAGCTATCAATTTAAGAGCTATCAATTTTGCCCTGAGGACAATTTGAAACACGAGAGTAGAAATACAAGTATGATACCAAACAATCCCAGTGATCAAAACAGTGGCTTTGCCGAGTAAATAGATCTCGATAGACAAACTCAGAAATTCCTGGAGTTTATTTTCGCTCTCTTGAAATGTCCAACTATGATGCCATTCTTCGACAATGTCGATAAGACTTCAGGCTTATTCACGTGAACTCATATGCTATAACGTATACATACTGCAAGCATACCTAAGTGTGTGGCTAAGCCTAAGTGTATGTACGATGCAAGCTGTACCTGAATGGTTCAGGGCAGTCACTGTGCTATAAAACTTTCGATAGAGAATTTGGGATTGTTATGTTTTTTTTTTGCTCAGTTTGTTACAACCGCAAAACATGTACACACAGACAAGCCGCTTAGTTAATCGCGCAGTTTTGTGCGAGGGGAAAGGGGGGTGGGGTTGGGTTAGTTATAATATTTATTATATCCATTTGTTCACGACCGTTGTGCATACCTCCACGCATGGCTGTTCGAGTATTCCATCTAAACAATATAAAAAGATATAAATACGCTTTTTTTTGTATGTGAGTATGGCTGAAGCAGGGATCCATTGGTGTAGGTAGACATAACAACTCTGAATGTAAAGACATAATGTGTAAATTTATGTAAGACAGACGTAGGCGATGAATATCATTATTCTCTTTGCTACTCAAAATTCAAACACAGAGAACTAGCTATTTACCAAAGTGGTCAGTAGTAATCTAAACGTGGCTAAAGATACTGAATTGCTTAGTATGCCTAACACTGCCATACTGAACTTGTAGGCAGGTTCGTGAAAACTGTGTTGCAGAAAGTAGATAAGTACGGTAGTGTAAATGATGGCGTTATGTAAAATGTATCTTACAGGCTGCCATTCTTACTGACCTTACATAACAGATATTGTTATAAACTCAACAATAGGATATATTACTTTCGACGCCTATGTAATCTTAATGTTCCATATATCTCTGCACTTTTATTATATAATGTACTGCTCTGATGTAGTTATCTACTAGAGCTGAATGAACTACACTTAGTTATTGTTATTGACACGGTTACTGTGATAAGCGGAAATAGGCATAAATAAGGACAACGATGTTGACAAAGGGCAGCAGAGAGAGAGAGAGAGAGAGAGAGAGAGAGAGAGAGAGAGNGAGAGAGAGAAAGAGAGAGAGAGAGAGAGAGAGAGAGAGAGAGAGGGAGAGAGGGAGAGACAGAAGGGGAGAGAACAGTGAGAATGTGTGAGTGAGTGAGTGAGTGAGTGAGTGAGTGAGTGAGTGAGTGAGTGAGTGAGCGAGTGAGTGAATAAGTGAGTGAGTGAGTGAGTGAGTGAGTGAGTGAGTGAGTGAGTGAGTGAGTGAGTGAATGGGAGTGAGCGAGTGTGTGAGAGATAGCAATAGATGGAGAAAGAGAAAGAAAGAGAGAGAGAGAGAGAGAGAGAGAGAGAGAGAGAGAGAGAGAGAGAAATAAACATCTAAAAGAGAAAAATGGTCGAATTTTTGCAGCAAACCTCGTGTCAGATTTCGCTAGAACCTGCCATCATGCAGACAGAGCTTTCGAACATAGAACTATTTTTTTCGTGACTTCTTTTGTTCAGGATCAGAGAATTCCACATCGTAAAGGTTTGTTTACAAACTTTATAAGAAAAGTTCAATTTCTGGCACAGGAGAGCCTAAGCAGGTGATGTGAAAAGACGTGAGCGGAAGCTGAGGGACATACAGGTGGGTGCTTGAAGAAGAGGTTTACTGCTCTATGGAAAGTCAAGTGAGTGAATGGGTTAGTTGGTGCATGAGTGGGTTGATGAGTGAAGTGAGTGAGTGAGTGAGTGAGTGAGTGACTGACTGACTGACTGAGTCTAAATAAAAGCAGATTTCAAACATCTTACTAGGACAAGCACTTCATCTGATGCCTCATCTCATGAGAGAATGATCAAAAGGAAAACAAAGACTGAGTGAGTGAATGAATGAATTTCAGTACTGTATTATCATGGTTTGGAGCGCAGTCTTCATTATGACTGACACAAACGACGTAAGATTCAGCTATGGCAAGATAAACGCCAAACACAATACGATGAATGAATACTGAGAAACATATAAGTGCAAAATACACCATTCATCTGAAAGCTGTCACTGTCCTCATACTTTCTCTCTGGCACTCTCTCTCTCTCTTTCTTCCATTTTATTCCTTCCGCTGTCGCTCTCACAAAATGTCTTTGTGCGCAGCTTGTCAGTCCGTCCTTTCTCTCCATCATTTTCTCCTCTTGCACTTTCTCAAATTTCTCTCACTATTTACACGAAACCACCGAGCAAACATCTTGCAGAAAGTCGCCATTCTTTGTTGCTGTTTTTTTTTGTCCCTTCAGACGTCATCTGGACACAGACCAACGTGTTAAGGAGCCCTAGACATCCCAGCTATTCGGCTGCAGGAGCGTCGCACTGCGTCAACAATGAAAGGACGAAGGAGAGGAGGAGGGGGGAGGACTCTTGGCACTAAATTTACCGGCGTTGCAACTTTTCAGCTGCATATAACTTGCAAAGTTACGTTTGCATTGTGTACTGTGAACTCAAATGGGTCTTAAATATGATCTAAAGTAGCAAGAAATGAGTTCTTTCACCCACTCTACTTCAATATGAAAATAGTTTTTAAGTCGTCAGAATTTAGATATAACGTTGCATTCCATATAGTTAATTTTAGAGGAAGATGTATGCAATCTTTAAGCTGGCATGAAAAGACTCAGTTCCTCCTCCTCCAGTTACAGTTGTTAAAGACCCGCCAAGGTTCTAAAATGAGAGAAGAGATATGACTGGGCTTAATTTGAATTCAGTTGCACTCTTCATATCGGAACACTGTTTTTGCCGAATTTCTGTAGTAAAATATATTATACTGCAAAGAAATTTTGCACATGGCTAATCTGCTGTCTTCGAACGCTACAGTAAAAAAAATCGGTATGAAAATGTCGAGCACATTCTTCCAGCATTCCTTAATTCCTACATACTTTCAATATAGTCTGCCATTAGAGCCGGTCAAAACCTCTCAACAAAATGATGACCACAATTTGCACTTCTGTTCACTGTGTGGAAT
>JAWQUT010000007.1:2029794-2045408 GCA_033807755.1 Ellobium chinense | reverse complement strand
GACGTCCATAGCTGTGAAGTGCTACTTAACGCTGGGTTGTGAGCTGCATAAAGGTTAGCACTGTTGTTTGTTGAAGATGGCAGGCCGATGTTGCCCTAGAGATCAGGTATGTCCGCTAAAGGAATGGCGGTCTCAAGAGGAGAAAAGCATCTCCACCTCGTGCAGTGATAAAAATGTTAGATTCTGAGGCCAATAAACTGTTGTCATTGTGTGATAAATGGAAACAAAAATGTTGGTGCCCGCATCTGTCAACGGTATGACATGGAGAAGAGAGATAAATCAGGATTGGGGGAATTTTGTGCGCGTATGCATGCGTGTGTGAGTTTGCGTGGGTTGGTGTGTGCGCACGTACGGGTGCCCCAGGAGAAATGAAAGGATCTAAGTAGGATGGCCCCGGTTAAAATATCGACGGGGCAAGGTCGTATTGCCTCTGCTGCTCTGGATGTCCTCTAGAAGAGAGATTATAAACACAGTATTATAACTTAGTATATCTGAATCGCCGAAATAGATAGATAGACAGGGAACTCTCTAGGCCGGAGAGGATCCTCAAATGAAGACAATCCTTTCAAAGGAGTTTTGTAGCCATATGTCCTTGAGTTAATTAACACATTGTGATAGCCTCAGGAAACCCCAAAAACAAACCCGAAGAACAAGAAAGACATTAATGGATGTGTCTCGCTTGATATCACGATGCCACCGGATGTCGCTGACACCTCTCAATTCCGATATTTTTCTTTTTAACTCATAATAGTGGCAATGGGAGAAATATCGGATTTAAGCCGTCAGCAGTAAGATGTTTACTGTTTTTCACATTAGCGGTGTCTTTGGCAAGGGTCGTGGCAATTAATCCAAGCCTTCAGTGAGTAAATGAGAGTTTGCATAAACGAAAATCTTGATAGAGAATCGTTGTCGTTCATTTTTTTTCGTAAATAGGCTACGCAATCAAATAATAACATGTTAAATGTAACTTATACCCCGCCTTTGTTTCTGACCTTACCTGAAGATAGGGAAGAGATAAATCCACTGCATTTACGTGTAGTAAGTTTATGCACATGTCGTCATATTTATTTTTACTTGTATGAAAGTCTAATAACACGTTCACGTTTGTTTTTGTTTGCATGCGTCACGCCGTTTGCTTCCTCAACCCTTGGAGCAGCTCAGCTAAAGACAATGACTGAAACTGTCAGTAACTGGTGAAAATCAACTTCCTTTTTTTCGCATTGGTCAAATGAATTAGTTTATAATGTAATTGAACATTATTCATAATAGTCACATGACCTCTAAATCACAGAAATCTATCCTTCCTTCTTTGTGCGTCCTAACGCGGAAAGAGGTTGTCTCTCTAAAGTCTCCGAGAGAATGCTGGGAAGCTTAGATGAGCGGCACAATTCTTGGCATCGAGGGTGAAAATGACTAATAAGTGCAACTGACGGAAGTTCGTAAAGAGACTTGACGCTAACATTACTTTCTTTCTCCGACCCTCCATCGTCCAGCTTTCCTCTCCAAAACAAAAAAAATGGACTCCATCTCTGCACGTAGTTACAGTACAAGCTTAGGAGCAACTGTGCCCATACGGAGACGTTCCTGCAATTCTGGGATCATTTTCTCTTCTTCAGTACTGGCCACGTTTTTTGAAAACAACAATGCAAACATTACAGAAGCAATTCAACACAATATTCGACGCTAGGTACTAATACCCGTACAAATCGGCCATACGCTTACAACAACATTAGGGGGCAAAACTCATAAATAATCTGAATTCTTAGCATGTCATGCTCTTCTTTGTGCATTACTGGACTGTGTCATGCAAGAACTGATGTTTGCTTGCTCTTTCCTTTCATTCCATATACACTATACTTAGTCTTAATTTCATTGAATAGAGTGCAAGGTGCGCTGGTAAAATAACTTAAAACAGATGTCTTTTGTTCCTCAGAGTCACAGCACCCAGGGTAATCTATTGCACATCATGCACTACCTAACTTCAGTGATTTTTTGGCTACTCGATCATGCTGCGCGCAAGTACAGACAGCAGCACAATATCTTCACACTCTTCCCAAAATGTCCTTTAAGTCACTGTGCATTGAGCACAGGATGTGCTTTGAGATGCACAACGACAGTCGCATTTAGGCCCTGAAGTTGAAATACACTGTACATCCATAATACACAAACACACACACGCGCACAGTCAATGTAGTAGACATTAAATATCAATTAAATATCTTGAAGAATTTGTTTAAAGTCTTTTTCTGCTGATTCTTTTCATCCTTTTTATCAGGCGCCCCTTTGGGCGACTTCGGCCTTCGTAGCATTTGGTGCTGTGATGACTGCTGCGACTGTTGCTGTTGCTGCTGCTGTTGTTGCTGCTGCTGACCCCAAGCGGCGGGCCTGTCGTCGGCGATGTACAATGGCTGGAGTATGTGCCCGTATTTGTCGTGATGCGCCTCTTGTATGACCCGATGGAACACCCTCTCGACCAGCTCATATTCCTCCGCCGCTGTCGTCTCATAAAAGACTGAATCGTACTCCGTTGCTAAGGTCGCTCCTTCCGACTTGTTTACCTGCCTACATTGGCAATGAAAAAGAAATAAAGAAAATGTCTTACATTCATAATAATCATGATGTCATCGGCATTGTTTATGTGAAAAGTATAAGAGAAATCATGCACTTAACCAAACACACTCAGGCGGCACAAGAACACACGGATGTGAAGGTTTCATCAAAGTATGACGAAGTTCACCGACAAGGCGTATATTTGCGCCAGGATAGACGAAACGGTCTACATAAAAACGTGGTCTATTTATTGAACAAGAAGTTATTAGGGAAATCAAATGAGGCAGAATAAATAATAAGACCGAAACTAACAGCCCTCTGACCACATCTCGACCCTTAAACTTCATTTTCCGACTGAGAGCGCAGTACCTGTTCTATCAATCGGCGTTCAGGGTTTGTGCCAAACTCACTACATTATTTATTTATGCATGGGATGTAGCCGATATGCACGTGTATGTACGTGTGTGTGTGTATGTTTGTGTGTGGGAGGTGGAGTGAGGAGTGTTAGTAATTTTTGTGCTATTTTATAGGAAACCGTACAAGACAGTAAAGGAATATACATATACATTTCTAGGAGATATTTCATTTGAAAACTATCTGGCAAACTTAGCGGCATAATACTGATAAAGCAACTGACACACACTGAAAACTGCAAAACCATGAGTGAAAGCTTTGCAGCTTTCTTGGAATTCGAACCACTCCATCATATTATCTATAACTGTCCTTTCTATGATGGCAGCGAGACTGTAACTTCGCTGAGCTCTATGTCGATGGAAGAATCCTCGTACATGAAGAATGATTACTCCAAACAACTGCCTAGACAAGTAACCTTATCATGTCACTTTATTTGATATTAACATCTATCGGACAGCCAAATGGCTATTGGATAGATCATGGATTGCGTAATGGTATACATAAAAGATTAAAAAAAAAAAGAACAAGAGAGAAAAGAAGATTCGGGAATTCCTTGGTTAGTCATGGCCGCGTAAGATGATGTCTCCGTTTAAAAAAACAAAAAAGCTCATCTCGGCAAGAATTTCAGTTGCAACTTAAAAAAAAAAAGTAGTCGCCTTTAACAGAGGACTTTGCTTTCTTTTTAATAACCTGTTCGCTCACAATTTTCGTTTATGTTTACCTCCTGTAAACTTTCGAAGTTTAGATTTTCGCTTTATATATCTTGACAGAATGCACATGCTCGTGTGCCTGACGTCGGCTTTCAAAACTTGAGAGAAGAAAGTGCGGTGTAATGCAGCGCAGAGAGAGACCACATGTACATCTTGTACTGCAGATCACAGGGTAAGAAGGGATGGATATGGAGAAAAACGTGTGTACTGGGACAGCAGAGAGGGTCGCACGTTCATTTTAAAAAAAAACAAACAATTCTTGTGCTGGCGTTTAACATGGAGTGAAGAACAACCAGGGTGGTATACATCATGGACGGCAAGATCCTGAGATAAGTAAAAAGGTGAAGGCTGGCTTAGGAGAACTAGGAGAGCTAACAGTGTGGTATGTGTCGAACATAGAGCTCTTTGTTACTCTTTTCACTACCTGTAACACAGCATCAGATACTCTGTGCCCTCCTCCGTCTTTACTGTCTTTGATATTCTGCCATCATTACTCTTTCTGCTGATACCAAATATAATAAAACTACATCATGGGTTCAAAATTTACAATCACCATTATTTGAAAACACCCAAAAAGATAAGATACGATAAGATAGGGTAAGATAAGACGCAACTTTATTGTTCAAATAAGGCACATCTGTTTTGTTTCCAGCAAAATACAAAATGCAGTACAAAACACTTGATACAGACACACTGATGTAATAACTACTTCGCACACACTTACACCTACCCAACACATGCTAAACGAATATATTACAAGCCATAACCAAGACCCTGAAGGGCATATGCCTGGGGAATAAAAAGGTTTTGTACATGATGTAAAGAGCGAATAATTAGTCCCAAAATAATACGTAGGGAAAAAGTTAAAGCCCCTCGTCACGTACGACGTACAAGTTCGCCCTTAGCTTTTATCAGACACAATTCTTAGATATACAGGCGAAGAATTCTATTTTCGTATCCGACAAACCCAAACGCCATATTTCTTATAGAATGAACTATTCCTCTATGTACAGGTTAATGAGCTCAAGGTAAATGGTAATCACAGCACTTGAACAACAAAATGTAGCGAAAAGGTTAAAGCCGCACCTTTATCCCATTATTTAATCAATGAAGACTTCTCTTCCGAGACCATTCTTCCGCCTAGTTGGCTCGAGTTCCCATGCACAGATCCACGGCTTGCATTATTGCTCTCCCTGCCGATAATTTGCCTTTTTCTAACTTCTTTGAAACCATTTTTATGGGGAGGCGGGCTTTTAGAAAAGCTCATTCAGAAATTTTATGACATCGCGAAAGGGTGAACTTTAAAGTTGCGGCTCACGAAGGAAACAATAAAAAATCCGTAATGGTGTGTCCAAATCCAGCTGCCGGTAACAGGACCTTGCAGCGTAATCTAAGGTTGTGCCACATTGCCCTTACCTGTAACGCTCCAAATCTATTTTGTTGCCCACCAAGGCAACAGGGCACTCTCTGCCCTGGCTTTTCAGGTAGAGCGAGATACTCTCCATGTATTCGCGGGCCACGTCAAAGGTCTGTCTGTTTGTGATGCTGTACACAATCAAGAAGGCGTCCGCCCATTTCAGGTATCTCCCAGGGTCACTATCCTCCTGAAAATAAGCACAAACCGTGAGATGTGGCTTTTCTAAATACAAAATCCCTCCACGGTGTTTGTAAATCTCACATTCCTCACCCTTGTGTTTTACACTTTTCCGCATCATAAAGCTCACATTTAAGTTTAAAACCAAAAATCTGAGCGGTCGAGAGCTATCACTTCTCTTCACAGGAGACACGCTGTGGATTAGCTCCGACATGGATAATGAGCCTTCCTTCCGGAGAACACACCCTCACCAAAAACACCAATGCTATCCACATTGGAACCGCTGTTTATCAAAGGTCGTGCGGTGCCTGGGTAAAACACTCTTCTCTACTTCTACATAATTATTCTGCTATACCACCTTACTGTCTGTTTTGTTTAAAACTACTTTTACCATCACTTCTATCTTTATGTGGTTACTTCTACCAGTGCTGTTACTGCAACTACAGCTTTAATCATCACTAGCAATGTTATTAAAGCCACTGCTTCTACTTCAACTGTCGTTTCAGGTTCTTCTATTGCTATTACTGCTATTGCTAGTGCTCCTACCACTGCCACCACTGTTATGTTACATCTACTGCAGCAACCACCATCATCAGTATCATCACCCGTATTTCAATTTAAAAAAATCTTTCATCACATCAGTGTTAAAAACTCAGATCTGGAATAGCACTTTAATCTAAAATATCAGTAAATATGAACTATTCACATTTCACACACCACCATCACGACCACCACCACCACTGCCATTGTTGCATACAAAGGTATGATAATCACGAAGTATCACTTTCATAATGACATGTTTAACCCATTAATTGTGAACGGGGTTGACAGCCTAAATTAACTGATGTATCCAGCTCTCTATAGAGATGCATAATATCCAAATCCACAACTGAACACGACAAGAAAAATGTAGCTCGTGAAGTGCCAAGGCTTGGCAGGGTGTTCAAAGTGGTTTGAATGCAGGTCATGCTGGCTAAACTCTGAAACTAAATGGTGAATTTTTTTTTTTTCTGTTCTCCACAAGAACTAGAAATGTATAAACCTCTTTCCGTGGAGAAATTTGAGGTAACACTAATCTAAATTTACAATCGCCTATTTTTTACAAACAAACAAACAAACAAACAAACAAACAAACAAACAAACACACACACACACACACACACACACACACACACACATACACACACACAAACACACAGATACACACACACATGCATTCACAGGTGTCCGTGGAAGATATTAGATGATGTCACAATCTTCAAGTCCATCTACACAAAATTTGTATCATTTAACGCGTGCTATCCAAATCAATTATGACCACCCCAATAAGTTATGCTTTAAGCTAAAGCTAAAGAGACAGAATAGACAAAGACACAAAGCTTGAGACAAGACAATTTAACTTGTACATATAACAAGTATCACTTTATAAAGAATAGATCTAATATCCTGACGTTTTAGCCGGCTGAAAATACCATCCATAATACTTTGCTCCTTTCGAAAGTCAGAATATAGGGAGTCAGAGGTAGATCATGTAGAAGAAGACAGAAGCCGATTGTGGAATACTTGCAGAGAGGAGGAAGGCGAGAAGAAGGTAGGAAGGAGGTCGACAAAAATATAGACAAGATGGATGGCGTTTGGCTAATCTTGTGCGTAAAATTACAGCTCGCGCGCGGGCCGTCACCAGAGTGAAGAATGAAAACTTCGTTTGCCCTGATAATTTCCTTTTGTCAAAAGTTATTACTCTTTTTAGAAACGTCTTATAATTGGGAGAACGACGAAGAAGAGGAAGAGGGCAATACAGAGTAGGTAAGTGAGGAAGCGCAGTGAAATAGACAAAGACTTGTTTGGCATGCGCTGATGCTGAAGATAAGCATTAGATAATTTCAGAAGCCGGGAGGGAAAAGAGCAGGTGAAGGAACTGCAGGCATCTCATGTCTCTTCAGACTTCATCAGCTGCATGCATCATCCTCTTCCTTAACCTTTCCGATACAGGCCCTATCATGGAGAGGACGCTTAATCAAAAGAACCCACCCACAACCCACTGTGTGTTCTATTCATTCTCTTGCTACCAGAGACTTATGGGCGATACCTTAAGTTTCTTGGTTAGTTCGATTAGCGTTTTAGAACAGTACTTTTCCAGTGACTGTTTTTTTTAAAAAATAATCTGCCCCAGGGATTCAAGAATGTTGTTTTTTTTTTTATGAAAGAATAATTACAAAGGCATGCGTATCCAGTTCCAGGACAGGAAATGAAACAGATTTGATGACCTGATTTGTTTCAGATTTGGCAGCTGCAGTATCTTGCGTTTAAAATTAAACATCGACATTAAATGTATGACGTGTTAATATGACCCACGTTCAGCCTCCATCTCATTCTAGCTACTTCATGCGGGTTTGTGTGTGCTTTAAATACTTTCTTAATGAAAGAACGGAGATCCTGCATTAGTAAATGATTAGGCTGCAAGCGGGATACATAGACATGAACGGATGTGTTAATAAATGTTTTTTTCCTTCTCGAAGTTCTGTTTTTCATGTCCTGTTCACATTTACGTACAGGCGGTGGAGTTTTTCCGTACTTAGTTTGCTGAAAATAGAATAACGGTGCATTGAGTAATTTACTGATTCTTTGCAATCGTCACAGCTGTTTCCGTGAGGTGATTTGACCTAAACTGTCACCGAAATACCTTATCTCAGAAGCGTACCTGTGGCTTTGTACCCCTCCGTCTTCCTTAAGAGATGCACGCAGTTGTAGATCCCAGGAGTCTGTTGGAAGACCAGACACCATCTTCACAGAACACTGTCATGTTCTGTGACTGCAAACCCGTTGGAACAAGCTCTCTATAGAGTATCATAGTGCTCTAAACAAAATGGGCCGGAATAACAGTGTTAAAACCCAATATGCTCCAGAACACTCTGGTATCTATAAAGACGAAGTGACAGATGATACAGTATAACAAACATGCCGAGCTCACCAGTCCGCCCAGCACATGTTTTTCGACGAATCATCATGTCATTAAGGATCGGGTAAAGGCCGCAGAGATTAGAGATAAGCCATCCATAATATGACACAACAGTCTCCCTGTGAAGAGCTCATCAGACAGATTTCTCCTTGCAAGTTCAGGTCACTGAAGGTCACCATCGCCACTTAGTTATTGTGATATATCCCCCTCCTCCCAACCAAACCCCCGAAAGCCATTTCACAAACAAGCCCAGTGTACACATAGCTCAGATGTTGTCTAGAGGAATGCATCGAGCCACAACGCCTCGGGACTGCAGTCAGTAACTAAAGAGGACGATGGACATCCCGGAGGCAATATCTCTGACACTGTGAATGACCACGAGAGGCTGATCACAGAGAAGGCTGAAAAGAGACGCTGATTATAATATTAGCTTAGCTTAATACTGCATGACGTCGCGGAACATGTATCCCACTTCAAGACTTAAAGGTCATCTATTTCCAGAGAGTTACGCTGCAATGTTATAATCAGACAAAGCCTAAGGCTAAGAGCTTCGTTCCACGAATTTGAATGACTAAGTACAGCTTCAAATGTAACAAGCGTGCGTACTAACCTCATTTAACAATAAGCTGAACCTCAGCAATATGACTACTGATAATACTCGATACACTGAAAACATCGTAATCGATATTACCACCCCCTAACAGCAGGCGTCACAGATCTGTCAGCACCAGCAGGAAAGGTGTTGTGTGCAAGGTACGCTGGATGGAGTAACTCTCTATGATGAATGAAAAAAGCTGGCACCAGACAATAGGGACTAAAGGTGTGAGAAATAACTTAGGTCTTATCACCAGTCAAAAGCAGTGAGCTCACCTACTCAGAATGGTGTATCAGATGGTGTCTTTGGTGTACTACTAATGTTCTGACTGTTCACCGGATAAGATTTATTGTGACTGAAGATGAGACACAAGAGGTCTGTCTGTCAGTAATAAGAGAACAGTTGACTTAACTACCAACGACAGGCAACACCAGGGGCAGATAAGTCGGAAGGGGAATGAAGGGCTCCTGGTTGTCACTGACTTACTCTCTCCTTTGCAATAGGTATTTTGTCTTCCAGAGATAGAGACAGGTTGGGGCATTGTTAACCAGCTGCTGAATATAAGGATCAATAAACAGACAGACAGACAGACAGACAGACAGACAGACAGACAGACAGACAGACAGACAGACAGACAGACAGACAGACAGACAGACAGACAATCAGGTAGGCAGACAGACAGACAGATAGACAGACAGACAGAAAGCCAGTCAGCTAGCCAGCCAGATAGATAGATAGATAGATAGATAGATAGATAATAGATAGATAGATAGATAGATAGATAGATAGATAGATAGATAGATAGATAGATAGACTAGCAACTATAAAGATAAACAGATATAAAAATACAGGACTTTCATTCATTTACAATTTAAGCCCTCCCCACTTCCATCACCCTTTGCATTTCTTGCGCCGCCCCTGCATATCATCCCACTACAAAAGGCTCAAATCGTACCAGAACAATAAGTAGCTGTCTGAGTGTAACGCTAACCTAATTGTCAGCAATAATAAACTTCATCCAGCACAAAGCACGGTTTCTTCAGATCTTTATGATCCCTGATGAACTATCAATGACTACTCAACAGCTCCCTGTGGCTCCAGGGGAGAAAAGGAATGTTCCGAGCTTTGTATCAAAGTGTCTTGATGTTAGTTGCAAAGAACATCTCGAGAGATTTTAGAGCGTGTTGTAGCTCGTGCCAAATGGATTCCGGAACTGTCTGATGACCTCTGGCTGTGGAAACTTGGCTCGCTTCTTCTGAGCAGCAATTTTGAACAAATATCCATGCTTAGAATTATTGCTTTGAGTTCCGAAGACGTGGGGGAGGGGTGGAGAGGTGGTCAGATTCTGAAAGTCAAGAGCCTTGGACTGATGCTGTAAATTTTCTGTACGCGCTTTTATTGGCACCTGATGAGGGTGAAAATGCTTAGGTTTTTTTTTGACTGAATGACAAGCTTCTCGTTAGATACACGGAGTGTCTGGATAAATTTCAGGTCACTTCTGGTTACTTCTGAGTAATCAGAATGGCTCTTGTGGGAGAGCTCAAAATAATGTCAGTTCGGTCGACAACCTGATTAGGACAGAGGCTGTAACCATTGATAATGGGGAAGAAACAGATCTAATATATCACTGAAGGCTAATGAAAGTCAGTGAAAAAAGCAGAGAATGACGAAACTAAGTTTTAACCTCTATGAACAGGAATGCTGTGGCTGTGGAAGGAATAAGTCTATGTATTCCGCGGTATTCTAGCCAGAATGATTTAAGACAACTTTGGACAACAAAGGAAAGAGAAGACTACATCAAGGTGTTCATTGACACCCCTTCACGTCAAAAGGCACTGGAAATGAGAGCTCTGAAAGTCCTTATAAAAATTCCGGAAAACATCCAAAAAGGATCTAAAGTTAGATCAAAAACAGATGTTATTGAGCTACAACCTAGATCTAAGCCAAAATACTGCGCCCCAAGCTACCTGAAAAGTTGGTATTGTATAATCGGTGACACAGCATGTAGGAGCAGAGGAAAAAAGCTTTTATTTGGATATATTTTATGCAGCTAGACTATAGGATGCGGTCGCCTCGACACTTTTTAAAACAATTTTGTCCAGTCACTTTTATGACAGTGTGAATCCATGTCTCTAAGCCTAGCATTGTCTGTTGGTCAAATAAAGGGGACTGGATTCTGAGGTGGGGATATGGAGGGGGGGATGGGGTGGAAGGGGTTGAATATAAGATCAGGGCGGCATGAAAAGAACTATTCAGTGATCCAACAACTAGACAAGACCATTTATAAAATATGAAATGATATTTACTCAACAATGTTCTTAATCTATTAATTTTGTCAGTTGCATAGGATGGGTCGGCAAAGCAATTAATGCATCATGACATAAAATACTTCCGTTGTTGTGCCAGACTCTTTTTTTCCTTCCTCCATAATATGGAGCGGAAGGATTAGGTGAAATGAAAACGTGGAAGGCCAGGTAGGTGTCGTCCCTTTCTCTCATTTTCGCACATTAAGCTGCTATGAAGGTAACCACGCTTTAATCTGGATCTAATTATGCCCGTGATTCCCCCGGGGTGTCGTTCAGTACATGTAGTCCTTGAGCCGCTGCCAAGATCTGGCTTTGGTCCCAGGGCTTGTACACAAACAACAGGAATTGGTAATAATTCAGAAAACATTTTACACCCATTGGTGCTGCCGGCAAGTTGCGGAGATAAAGAGATTGCGTATATTTTTTTGTTGTGGATCTGAAAGCGCACAGGAAATCAGGGACAAGATACGGTGTACCAAGTTACAGGCTGCAGCACTGGTTTTCAAACGGGGACGCAAGGAAGGCCCACAGTTTAGAATAATATTGACAACACTGAATCATCTGGTGACTATGAAACCAGTTATGAAGAGATCAAAAGACAGCATAATGGTAAAGTTTACGACAAAATGAAAACATCACGGTTAGCGTTAAAAAATCTTTTGACATAAAGTGGATTGTTTCAGCTTGCCGGTGTGATATGGAAAGGTTGGAAAATAGGAAGGAGATGGCTGTGGAAGTTCAAATTAAGGGAGGAAGTTCGGGCCCTCAGGAGAGTGAAAACCGATGCTTGAAAGATCCACCTTCTTACCTGATCCGACGTGTCAAAATTTGTTCATGCATTATTTAGCCAATTCAGCGTTTTCTAATCCTTATATAAAGTAAAAGTACACGTTAAGCCTTTTATAAAAATAATATAGCTCAATTGGAAGGACGGATGTATGTGTGTGTGTGTGTGTGTGTGTGTGTGTGTGTGTGTGTGTGTGTGTGTGTGTGTGTGTGTGTGTGTGTGTGTACGCGTGTGTGTGTGCGTGTGTATGTGTGTTATTGCCCTCTTACGGGATGACATTCATCTACTCTCATTAGCGCAACAAAACTGGTGTTATATAAAGATATTATGAAACAAGGTTTCGACGCATATTTTTTTTTCTGTCATTTCCCATCGTGAGTTGGTAAAGTAATTCTGAAGTCTGATGTCAGTTAATTAGGCAAGTATGAGCAAAGTATTTAATGGCAGCCTGTTGTTGATGAAAAAAATGAACCTCTTTCATTTCACGCATTTTTATTGAAACCAGATTTCCTTAAAAATTCAAAAGTGGTTCATTTGTATGGTTCTCATTACGAGCAACAGGGATATCTGAATATAACAAAATGATGTGCTGAAGTACCTGTAAATATGAAGATGCCAACAGTACCTGGCAAAAGGATGTGCAATTTTAAATAGACCCTACATAATCAGAAAATTGGCCATGGGGAAAGGTAAAGGAGTGGGGTTTGAATTTAAAAGGCTTATATACATACGAATATTTTTGCAGATTCAGAATGGGTGGGTTTTGCCACTTAAGTCTAAATTGTGTGGTTGGTGTTAGGTGGGTAAGGTTACCCTGTTTAGTGTGTGAAAAGACCTAAAATATTAGGTAGCCTGATTCACTGTCAAAGTACTCAAGACAATTGTTCTTGGGGCTGTTTACTATGTGTCAAACTTTGGAGAAAGAGTTAAACAACATGTGTGGAAAGTATTTTGGCATGGAAATCCTTGATAAGTTAATGAGGGATGTAAAACCCTATACAGCTAACAGTGGAAAAAGTTGGCATCTTCTTACCTGTACTTCAGTTTCCCGATCCAGCGGCCGTGTGGGCTTTGAGCCTATCTTACTGCTATCCTGCCATCTCAGGTCTGAACGACTTACAGGACAAAGTCAGACAAACATTCTGTTATATGACGATCGCTTGAGCTTAATTAACAGATGAATTTGGCAGTTTTATATTTGGATGAAATGATATTTGGAAGAAAATTCATCGAAAACAACGACAGACTCCACAACAAGAACACCTACCCCTTCAAAAAATAGAAAAGCATGATAAATGTTTACTTACAGAAGATAAGGAGGGTTATTTTCGGGGGAGGGGTCCGTGGGAGGAGGTGAAGGTCAGGTCATTGAATATGTGAGGTATCCTGATTTCCTTGTACCGGAAACAGCCGCCATCTTCTTAATCTCGACTCTGGCAAGTCTTATACACTTGCACGTGCTCCCTCCTCCATATCTCCAACCCCTGGCAGCAACGTTGTCATAATCTCGCAGATAATTATGTATTCTGGAAGTCTTCCTCCGCTCGATAATATCTGCAACCCGCGCACAAGCATGCCTCTAAGTGTTTTACGCCCTTCCAAACTCACTCACCTTTTTTTAGCCTTTTGTTTGGTTTAGATGCTTTGATTTCAGCTATAGTTATGACATCCACCCACCTCCTTTTCCTTCTCCCTTGATCAGTGTAAATGCTTTTTGTCAGGAAATCTAAAGCTGGGGAATTTACTTGATGCATTGCCACACTTTCCTTCCAACGCGAAAGAAGTTATTTACTAATCGGTCACATACTCCTAGTCAACGGTCTAAGAAACACACTTGGAAGCTGACGTTAATGTAAACAAAATGAAATAACCTGTAACCCATCCTCTCCGAGAGAAAAACCTACAGACTCGAAACCCTCTTCTCATCTTCCATGATTCTTTCTCCTGCAGATCCTTGAGAATCTCTCTCTCTCTGTCCCTCTGTCTCTCTCTCTATCTCTATCTCCAGCCACACGCACTTTGCTTTTTGGAAGCATCATGTAGCACATACCGCGACGTTTTTTTATCGTTTTGATTTATAAGCAGCATTTTTTTTATCGGCCAAAAATAGACGCATCTTAACAACTTTCGGTTGCTAGATATAACTTTGGAATGATGTTGATGTTCCACATCGACAAATACGTATCCAGGCTTTGCTAAAATCAATAATAATAATGAAAAAGAGCAGGAGCGTAACTTATCTTGATCTTTCACCTTCCCGTTCCTCCTTCCTCCTCCGTCTCCTCATCGCTCATCCCAACAACATTTGGAAAATTTGAAAGGAGACTCCACAAAAAACTGCTTCATGCGTTCATTTAAATTTTTATTAAATTTGAAATAATTACAATAAATGCCCTATAACCCAACTCCCATAAATGTACGTATACTTTATTAACGTGGTATCTTTTTACAGCGGAAATACGTTTTGTGAAAGATGGCCACCTCACGTAATTCACTCCTATGTTGATGGTGTGCCATAATGTAAATAAGGATTACCAGCTGGTCTGGCATGAAAACTGAAACTAATGATAAAGTTGCAGTCTTCATCTTGCTCACATTCGCTCTATATCTGTTCAACGGTAAGAAAGAGAGCACTTTATGTTAAATTAAGACATCACATAAGGTAAATGGCCATAATTATGGTCAAGATGTTTTGCGTGATCGTTTTATGTTTTTTAATATGGTGATTGATGTGTAGACACACACCAAGTATTTATAGCTCAAAAAGAGATGGTGAAAATAGTGAGCAGAGAGATGCATACTTTCTGGAAACTGTTTGGACGATGAAAGAGGGTTAGCGCACTACAATCTTGTGAAGCAACGTGACCGAACGGTTACGGCTTTAGACTCAAGACCTAAAGGTCGTGGGTTCGATTCCCGACGACGGTCGTGTTGTAGGTGCTTTGCAAAAGCATTCATTCGCATTTTTCTCAGTCCACCCGTCTGTAAAATGGGTACCTGGCTATAGAAATTGGAAAGATTTCTAGTGATCAGCACCTGTAAGTGGCTGGGGCATTATATGTACCTCAGGTAGTAGAGAAGGTATAAGTGTGAACAGACCTGCTGGGGAAATAATAATATGAAGTCGCGTGAGCCGGCATTAGCCTGGATAGGAGACTTATAAACCGCATTATTATTATTATTATTACAGTCAAACGTTGATGCTTTTCTAATTATATTAGACTGTTCTGATGATACAATGCTACTCTTATCTTAGCCACATAAAGTTTTCATTGTCTTGGCGTAGGGCCCGATTTCAGAGACTCATTCCTGAGCACTTTATTTCTACTATCTTGTCTCACAATATTCACGATCAGTGCTACTGAGATCCCCTGTTCTGACCGGGAAGAGGGAGCGAGTAGGGATGGGGGAGGAGGAGGANNNGGGATAGAGGCGGAAAAGTATAGACAGAAGTAAGATTCGAACCCACATATTCTGTTTCTGAATTTTGCTTCTGAATTCAGACTTTATTACCCGAAGCTAGAGGAAACAAAAATGTTTGCCTTTCATCTTTACCAAATGGGAGGAACGCCTTAATCTAGTCTATATCTGTGTGATCACTGCCCTATTTTTTTTGTCTCTGCGTCTAGCCAGATGATGTTCTAAAATCCTTGGTCTCAAGAATTAAGATCCAGATCTAGAGTCTAGATGCAGATGTTT
>JAWQUT010000007.1:2012360-2025439 GCA_033807755.1 Ellobium chinense | reverse complement strand
CCCCCCCTTTTTTTCTTCCCGTTAAAAAAAGAAGTACTTTAAACTCCATGTAAGAGATTTCCCCAAATCACAGTGGTATATGTAGAATAACACAAAATGTTAATTGGGCCAACTTAAGAAAAAAGCAATAGGTGTCAAAGACCTGTAACCTTGCCTACCTATGTCATGTCCACTGTGACGACTGGCTAAAGAATCTGCGTCATTTCCTGAGATGAAACACCAACAAAATTTCGTGCTACTGTAACTCGCACAATTATGTATTGGTGTTATTGTTAGTGATGCTACCTTCTACAAACAAATAGAACTTCCCGCAACCTGACCTATTTATGACAAGTCCACTGTGACCATCTGCCCCTAGAAACTGCGTCAGTGCATGACTTCAGTGCAATCATACTTGGTCTCCCGATTGTATGTTCATTGTGATCTGGATATCTCAGAGGTATCCGCAGTGCAAAAGAAGTCAACTCGGAACTACCTGTTAAGCAGAGTTCACCTACATGTATATGGTACAGGTGGATAGTATGAATCTTGTTCCTGTGTTAGACAAGTCCAAGCTGTAGCTTGGAAACTTTTATGGATAGAAAATAACAGTTCAAAAGTTCAACATTTTTAATGGGCCACTTGCCAACATCATTTCACATTACAAAACAACATCACGTGAGTACAATACCAAAAATAAAAAAAATATGCTCGTATTGTTTGCTGTAAATCCTTGCATTTTGTATCGTTGTGAATTTAAAAGAAAACCCCATATTTCACTACTGGAATTTCTTCGAGGGCTTTTTTTTATTGGGGNNNNGGGGGGGGGGGGGGGGGAATTGCGGCTCCAACCGCCAGGATCTACTAACAATGCCTTTCATCGTTGTCGTCTTCACCACCATTATGACCACTGCCACCACCACCACCACCATCATCATCATCATCATCATCATCGTCTTCGTTATCATCTTTATCATCATCACCAGCAGCAGCAGCTGCAGCATCACCATCACCACCGTCATCACCACTTTACTGTCACCAACAACGGTGATAGACACAGACGATTTGTACCTTATCACAGGTATCCATGACGTGGACTATGAGATCTTGCCCGTCCCAGTCCTCATGCTTTGTGTATGTTCCCTCTTCAAAATAAACAAACAAAATGAAAAAAGAAGGAGTGATATAATATTCAGATCTAGATCTGTATCTATGTAGGTCTACTGTACCTATTTCATGTGGGGATTCAATAATTAATTGGACACATCAAAATGATTATTCACTGGCAACTTCGTATTAATCAACTGTTAGTATCAATGAGTATAAGGTGTGAATTATTTTTCTTCCATAATATTAAGATTGGGTGCTTCATGGGATTTGAAGGTGGCGGCAAGAATATCCACGCCGAGCCAAAGTGTGTCATAATGGTAAAAATAGTTCCAGGAAAAATATCATAAGCATATCATGTTCATTTTTTAGGTAGCATTTACATGTATCAGCTATCAACACTGTAGTTCTATAACTAACTTAATTATGCCGTTTTCAGTATTGAATAAGTTTGCCATTTCCAGTAACGGTAGGGGTTGAAAGCAATGTATGACTTTTATTTCCTTGCTCTTGTTTTGAATGTTCTCTGTCTTAGAAATTATCTTCAACGAATCAGCGAGACTTCCCCTCGTGTGTGTGTGTGTGTGTGTGTGTGTGTGTGTGTGTGTGTGTGTGTGTGTGTGTGTGTGTGTGTGTGTGTGTGTGCATGTGTGCGTGTGTGTGTATGTGTGCGTGTGTGTGTGTGTGTGTTTGTGTCTGCATCTGTGCGTGCAGTGAAAGAAGTTAGAGTATTTTAATGGAACTGGCCGGAAACTAACTGAACCTGACATTCTACTTTCGTTACAACAGAGAACGCTCTTCTCGTCTCTTATCTCTTGCCCCTAATGACCCCGCTCCTCTCACAACAAGGTAGATAATAATTAGGCAAGACTATACCCAGATATGAGTCAAGGAGCTCAGAATAACCTAATTCACACGACGAGTGAGTTCTGTGTAAAGTCTAGTAACAAGGTGGTTGTACTACGTGAGTATCTTCGAGCTCACAGCTTATCTAATGTGTTTCTCACTTATAACTGCAAGAATCGGTTAAATGAATTATGGTCTATATAAGAAACAACGGTGTTGCACATCGGAAGCGAGGACTCGTTATCAACCCCATCTTTCATCACAGTGCCTCCCATTAGCAGATTACAGTCCGGTGGATGCACCGAGATTCCGTCGTTCGTCATGATTACAAAACTCTACCTAAAGACGTTTTGCCTCAAACAGGTAAGATAATATGGAGAACTAGTAAGGATTTATTAAACTACTAATTAATCATCACTTTTAGTGTTAGCTAAATACTTGTGATTATATAGCTCTTACCGAGATCATCAGGAAATAGATAACACTGGAGGTTGGTGAGAGTAGACGTGGAGGCAGGAAAGAAAGCGAGAAGATAATATAATTATATAAAAGACAGATGGAAATCCATGAAAACGCTTAAGAACTAGAAGGTATATTTTAATTTTTGTACCGCGGTGTATTCGTCTGTGTGGTTTAGTCGTCTATTAATTTGTTTATGCGTGTAGCTGCAACTATCAGTCTGTTCCTTCATGTTAAACTGAGAGGGGCGAGAAAGGGCAAAGTCGAGGGGTAGCTCGTGGCTGGTCTATAGAAACATCAAGGTTTGAACAAGGTTGGAACAAGATTTACTAAGGAAAATCCCAAACCACAAGGTGGTATGTGGGCATTCGGAAGAACAAATGCCCGCACAAAGTTCATCTCTTTTTCTGATGACTGAACTACAAATGACGACGCATCTAGCTCATCTCCTGGGAATCTCATAATTTTCAAGTTATGCCTTGAATGCTGGATTAGCAGTCTCAGGTAAAATCGATAGAAAGTCGTCAAAACAAGTTGCTAGTACTTTTACCATGGGCTGTCTGTTTATTTACTAAGAATCTTCACTTACCTAAGTCTGGATCATATTCCATGATAAACCTCCTTGTTATGTACTTCACAGTCAGTGCTAGGACAGAAAGAAAAACAAACAGTGGATTAGGTGTACTGAGAGATGTTTCTCAATCTTGAAGTTCATACACTATAAATAAGTTTAACATAGATCACCCTGCTAAATACTATCTGTTTCATGATAAAAAAAAATGTTCTGTTCGTGAAGATCAGGGCCTAAAAAATATTTATAATAACAGAGAAGATCTTGAGATAAGATCAGAATGTCACTTAACCTCTTTCCATGAAGAGGTCGAAAGAAGGACAGAGAGGAAAGAAGTGAAGGCATGACAGAATTACAAAAAAAACCAACCTTTCCGTTATCTATTTCTCTGGAGGCCCTACCCCGTCCTCTTCCGCCTAATTCGACTTTCAAGGATGTTCAAAACTGGATGAAACAATGTATCTGATACTAATTAATATTTTTTGTCCCCCTAATGAAGAGGGAAAGAGAGAGAGAGAGAGAGAGAGAGAGAGAGAGAGAGAGAGAGAGAGAGAGAGAGACTTGAAGCTACTAATGTATCAGAAACCTTCATTGCTACTGTCATATTACTGACAGACTAATGGCCTCTCATAAATGGATGGGTGGATGGACGGATGGATGATTGGATAGATGGATGGGTGCATAGTTGGATAGATGGATAGATGAAGAGATCGTAGGAGGGATGGATGAATGCAGCAATGTGTCATTCTTTTATGATTGTTTTAAATCCTCAAACACTAAGCCCTTCGTTTACCGTTAGTGGCGTCACATCTCTCATTCTGTGCCCATCTTTCCACTCACGATATCCTTCCCTGTCTCTGTCTCTTGCCACCTCCCCCCCCCTCNCCCCCCCTCTCTCTCTCTCTCTTCCTCTCTCTCTCTCTCTCAATCCTTGCAGCTGTTTGATATTTTTCTTACCAACATTTCATCAATGCAGAAGCATCAGACTCTTTGCCCCCTTTCCTCTCTCTTCTCTTTCTCTCTCTCTCTCTTTCTCTCTCTTTCAAGGTAGAACCACCAGACTTTCCCTACTCCCCCACATCACTTCCTCCCCCCGAATAGTCCAGTGATGGATAGACGGACGGACACACTTCACTTGATATCGACTTTTGCACCTGCTGCACTTGTCTCTCATGCTAAGTACTGGCCAAGTGCTCCAACCACATTTAGGATAGAAGCACGCAGGGNCCCTTTCCTCTCTCTTCTCTTTCTCTCTCTCTCTCTTTCTCTCTCTTTCAAGGTAGAACCACCAGACTTTCCCTACTCCCCCACATCACTTCCTCCCCCCGAATAGTCCAGTGATGGATAGACGGACGGACACACTTCAGCTGATTTCGACTTTTGCACCTGCTGCACTTGTCTCTCATGCTAAGTGCTGGCCAAGTGCTCCAACCACGTTTAGGATAGAAGCACGCAGGGATTCTACACATTTCATGCTACTCTGCACTATACAGACGCCCACATGATTCTCCTACGCCATATTCTTACTCCTAAGCAAACATTGCCTTTCTCCAGAGGCGTCGACTAGATGGGTTTATGAAACGGCTATTTGTCCATTCTCATCATATTAGAATGTGTCTTTAACAGTCATTTTCCCTATCGATTCGTCAATGACGCAGACATGTTCACATCGCCTCTGTCCAGTAGCGTTAATTAAAGGGTGTGAATAGGCGTTTGTTATCCCTATTCTCAGCGAATAGTCTCATTTTCACAAAATGTCCCTAACTAAACCTCAGACTTATTTTTCTTTGGGGAATTTTCGTTAAAGCTTACGCAACCTAAACAACTGCTGTGCCGCTCGTATGCCTCTTTGCTGTCCTCCTCTCTCTCTCTCTCTCTCTCTCTCTCTCGCTCTCACTTTTCTAAATCTATTGGCACACAAATCTCCACTCATCAATGATTCAGCGTGTCACTGTAAATATGGCTCAATATGCCTAGCATGCACAGGTCAGGTCATGCTCACACCTATTAGTATTAGCTGCCAAGGTGGCTTAGCCCACACGTAAAGTCGTTCTCCTTCATCCTCTCTAATGTTTCCTAGTTTGCGGAAATCATCTGGCAAAAATAACAAACCTTCACCATGCACATGATTATATAGAGGCGTTTACTTTGTGTTTCCACGTTGATAAAAAGAGTGATCTCTTCTTTGCTCACGCTACTCCCGACGTTTTTGTTTATACAGGTTTATTGCCTTTATTAGTTAATCCTAGACGGCACTCGAAACGCCTCGGGATAGAAACAATCCCTTTCCAAAATAAACGCTTCCGTCTACCTGCCTTGTTAAATGGTTAATATAGAAATGCAACAGCCCATCTCTTCTCGAGCTATTTCAGAGAATGGAACCCTGTAAGAGATGCTCATTTTACCCTTCCTAAGCAACTGGGGAACTAGTGTGACATAATCGAATCAGCAGAGAAAAATCGCATTTCGCAGGCTTCTGTAGCGTGAGCAGTGCTGTCATTGGATGTGCGGAAATGCATATCCTCGCTTCACATGCATTAGTGCAGTGGAATGCTGTAACAGCAGAGATGGTCGGGCTATAAAAATTGTACCGTTATAACCGTGCCCCGTTGTTTCCGAATTGGGGTATAATGTCGGCCTAAGCCAAACTGTATTCGTGAAAATATGCAAACTTCGTCTTGGTGATGATACATGCAATCACGGCAAATAAAACAGGCGATAGCTCAGGTGGTCAACCTGAATGTGAACGATTTTTACCCAAGCATCGGCTGTCATTCACCAGCCTATGTATGAAAAAATCCGTATGTCAGTGTGACGGTTATGTCGTAATAGCCGGATTTTTTTGCTCTTTCAGTCCCGTTATAATGAACTATTTCAAGAATTACAAAGAATGAATGGAAACATATTGAGATCATGCCTCAGCAGTCAGGTTCCCGTTATAATCATGCATTTCATAAATAGGTTCCACTGTAATTCAAACGTAGTTACAGAGTGAATGGATATCACCATGAATTATATTGTCTTCCCTTATCATTTCCATTGACATTCTAGTTTGGGTACCGATACAGGGGACTCAGTAATCCAATCCAGCGCGGCCTTTATGCACTCTGTGCGGATCTTTCAAGCTCTTACACTTTATGTTCACGGACATTCCACTAAAGAATGAATTTCGTCGATAAACACTTTCCCTGGAGGAGGGGGGGGGGCTATAGTTTTATACAATAATATTATTCCCATGCCTCAAGAGACATCGAGAGCTTTGCCATATACACACATACACTAACATCTCTTCCACCCTCCCACCCACTTACACACACACACACACACACACACACACACACACACACACACACACACACACACACACACACACACACACACACAAATATACAGTGCACTTGATCTGTGCTTTTGCTTTACTCTGCCTCGTCATATCTTTGTAAACAAAATTCTGTCACTGCGCGAAAACTCACTCTTCAGCAACGCCTCATTTGCCGTCCCCTCTGATGTTAAAGGCATGTTTCTCGCTTCACATGCGAAGAGGTCGTTGAGGTGAAAACGCTCAACATCGAGTCAAGACAACATAAATCTAGTTACGCATGTGATGCGGAGGAGCGATCTTCCAAACACATGGTGGGCATTCCTCGTCATGGTGTGAGCAAAAACAGCTCGCTGACCTGTTTTCTGGGAAGTATTCGCATGTGGATTGGATCCTGGGCCTATTTATGGAAAAGGTCAGTCTCTGGCTGGGTCATCATCATAAAGTGCAAAGAAACCACTTTTGAAAGTAACCCCTGACATAAAACCTCTTTTTGCAATGTAGTGCTAATGACAAATAACAAAAGGATATTTCTAATGGTATGGTGGGAATGATTGGGATATCTTCAAGGATAATGACAGTGATGATTGTTCGACTACAGAGGAAAGTGTTTTCGTCATAGCAAAGGTTGCGGAGGCCTAATTAGTTAAAAACCTGAACTATCAGGATAAATAAAAACAGAGTTTAAACACTTAGAAAATAACCCAAACAATATAAGAAGGGAGATAATCCCTTTTGCCTATGCCCATCCCAGTGAGAACTCCCCTCTCCGATACCAATTGCTGTAAAAACTTAAATAATCGCCATAGAGTAAGTTGCTCAGATAAGAAAGTCAGTCTTCTTATAGAGACAATATATTAAACAGTTTGAGAATGGACCGTTTGTGTTATTGGGGACTATAATATTTTAATAAAATTTCCACGCGAAATATTTTAATAATTTCTGAAGGAAACTTGAATTTCAAGATCATGTTTTTGTCAGGCAAATAGAGTATGAAAAAAAATGTAGTTATGGCTATCTCTGACCCACTATTTTTTACCACATAAAATAACATATTGTCTCCCTTAGGAAATTACGTATCAATTGTTCATATCGTCATAATTCATACTTGGATCTGGGTTCATGTGCACAGGTAATACGGGCGACTCTGAATCCACCCTCTTTTCCCTCTCCTCCTCCTCCTCTTCCCCCATCCCTCTTAGATATATAAAATGCATGGATATTATACAAACCTCCCTTAACTTTCTGCTCATCCACACCCCCACGCTCTCCAACAACAACAACAACAACAACAACAACAACAACAACAACAACAAGAAGACCCGCAGAAAATAAGAAATGAAGCTTCAGTTGGGAATGAGATAAAACTCCCCCACCCCCACCCTCTCCCCCCTCCAGCACTTCCCCCCAAAAAATCCCACCACTGAAACCATATCTGTACTAATGGTGTAGATTCAGTAAACTGTGTAGTGGTGGCCCAACCATCTGTCTACTGTAGATTTCTTTTTTTTTTTTTTGGTGCCGCTTAAATCAAATTTTCGCAAAAAGCCAGAAATGGTTTGATGATTATGTTGTGTATGAAAGCAGAATTATAGAGTAATTGGAGTGAAATTAAGTAACTGCCAATTTTAAAAAAAAACAACAACCCAAACTCGTTGGCATATTTCTGCACTAAAATCACTAAACTGTTTACCCTTTTTCGCTCTAATAGAAAAACAAACCATAATCGATTATGTCAAGATCTGAGAGCCAGTAGTTAACATTGGGCTAGTAATAAGCCCTTTAAATTATTCATAATAGATTTTTTTTTGTCGCAGGAAGTAATTTTCATGAGTCAAACTCCACTCTGCAATTTTGCAAATATTAGATCCCCGCTAAAAACACCATTTATACAGTAGTTCCAGGAAAGGGAAAAGATCTGATGGGAGATCTCAGGCTTCATAGGTAATGCTTGACAAACGATCTCAGGCTTCATAGGTAATGCTTGACAAACGATCATCCAAAGTGGAATCGCAAAGGAACTGGTTCTTGACCCTGTATAACGTTCAGAGAGTTTAAACGACGTTAACGTAGACGGCATCATAACGATATCAAAATGTCTGTTGCCGTGGAAAGTGTGTCAAGAACTTATCATGTATAGTATAGCTCGCAGCAGCCAAAAAAGCAAGTTTTCATCTCCATAGTTGAGACAGTGCGATGGAAACGATAGAGGACCCCTGCAGAGGCCGAAATTATTTTAGTAATGAGTTTTACCAAGGGCTTTTCTCCCTTTTCATATCTGCAGGGATAAATTTATACGTAGTTCGTCTCAGTGTTGAGCACTTAAATTATTAAGTTATCTTGCTCAGGTGAGTTCACACGATTTCTCTTTCAGCCAGCACCCATCTTTCGTGAAAGTACTCACGTTTGCCCCTTACGCTGTCCATAAAACACGCCGTTTTTCTGATAATGCGCATCCTGACAGGTCTTCCTTCAACTGGGTCAGGCTCCAGGCAGAAAGCTTATCTATAAATCAGACGATTACACTTCAGAAAGAAAAGGAAATAATCTAAATAATTGCTGTGGATACGACCGGGGCTCAAAGGCAAAGAAACGAATGGGAAAGAAGAGCAGAGCCTGCACGCCCATACTTTCCAGCAATGCCATCACGTTTTCAAATCATAATCCATATAACTCCAACGTTATATCGAAATGTTTGCCGTCATTACCCTTAATTTCAATCCAAAAATCATCAGCTGTTTTAATCCGTGGTTTATAATAGCCCAGTCGAAGACACCCACGCCGAAGTCCATTAGGATTCGTAAATTTAGATGCAATGCGTCTGTGAGTCAGCTAAAGGAGCTCATCCCGCTCTTTGAAAGTATCACATCTTCCTGCAGCCTACTGAGTGAACATGAAACTAATGCAGCGACCAGACAGCTCATTAATGGGCAACTTTCTGAAGTTAACGCATTTCATCTGATAACCCAACGGATGATGTCTTTGATCTGATGCACCTCGCGAGACGTTTTCGACTCAATGCCCTCCAGAAGATGCACTTAATCTGATGCAGCCAAAGGGAAGATAAACTCTCGTGTCTCTTACAATAACTTTTGTGCACATCATCTATTGCAACAGGCACGTCACTTCTAATAACTGTTCACAGATGGTGTGTCAAAGTCCAGAATCTTAGATAATGATCGCACCCTTTACAACCGCTCTGCAGCTACGAATTGGCATTGGCAGTTTCGTTGCCTGAGTACCACATCTGAACAATGATTGCCTCGATGAATAAAATACTTGTCGGAATAGTGCATGCAAAAGACGTTCTTGACCTGAAGAATAAACTTATCTTTTTGTAGGCAGGAACGAACAGTCAGGCAAGCCAGGTGCCACGAAGCCAACTTATGACTGGCATGCCTGGAATTTAGAGAGCGTTTTTAATCGCAGGAACAATCCATCAACATAAGAAATCCGATGAAAGATCTATCAGAATTATCTGTTTAAGCTAGGAAATAAATGATAGGCGACCTGTTCTAAACCATTTTTTTAAAGTCGTCATGGTCATCGTCCTGGCTTCCTAGTGTTGGAATAGTTCTTCCTCACCTGCAGGTGCTATTTGCGTATAAGCCGTTGACTGCTTTCTGCCAAAAGGTACTATCTTTACTGGGTATGCAGGGCAGCGACTGTGCAAATATCCTATGAGGAGTAGAAATGCTTCAGGGTTCTTGAAAATGAATGGGCAAAGCGAGAAAACAACGCAAGATGTTGTAGACGATGATAAGGGCAAAGACAACTTCCAAAACGCAGAAAAGGGAAAGCAAGGTGGTATTAATAAAATGTAATTCCTGAGACCACATGTATAGGCGGAGGTTCATCAAAAACTGGAAGCGTTAGTCTCAAAGGACAAAGATCCACACTATACGTATGGATGACTTTGTGTGAACGGTTTGATTCATGTATGATATCACACGCTTCGCATGTTATGTACATTGTGCTGTCATTGCCTTCTAGGGCACGTTAGCTCAAATTTTATTTTCACATATAATTTTTCATTTATTTCAGTTTCCGCTGCAATTCATAAAATCTGAATGCCATAAAAAAAAACAAACCTGTCTCTCCCCGCTCTCTCCTTCTCAGTTATACTTTCTCATCATTAATCTCCCGGACCAGCCTAGACTTCTCGTATTTCCATAGCATCACATCTCTTCAACTTCCGCCCCCTGCCTTTAGGCTTACGTCTTCCTCCGATGTTCTCCAAATAGCAACACATTCACAAATAAATGAACACATAGCAACATGGCATGTGGTCTAGGGCGCTCGACGTGCTGGCTGTGTGTGTAAACACTACAAATTTATATAACAGAAGAAAAGAGGAAAAAGAAACGAAAGAAGAAATAAAAGCAAAAAAAAAAAAAAGCACCATCAAAGCATTTATATTATTTCCACTTATCAGCATCCTGCGGTGATTCCTGATTCTTTATTGCTGGGGTAAAGATAGTAGCTTTCAGTTACAGTTCTAGAGGAGGAAACACTTCATAGATAATGGCTGGAAGTTGGCATGATAAGGGTGAAGGCGAATAAATACGATGTCGTGGAAACGCGTGAGCCAGGATAGAGATACTGTCTTAGTGCCACAGCTGCAAGGTTGATGGAACAGCCGGACAAGTACTTTAGCATTCCTTATTCTGGACGTTCAAGACGCATTTCTTTGCAAACCAATGTAATCGTGTGTAACTGCTCCAGCGTTGCCGTGGAAGCTTTTTCAAGCTCTGACTGGGAAAGGTTTTAACATTTAAATGGTTTGGAGTTTTGGAGTTTTTTAAGGTAGTTGTCATAAGGAGTGGATTAGAGTTTTTGGTACCATTATAGTTTTTATACCTGTTGATGAGAGACATAATATTGTTTGTAGTGGCAATGATAATAAAGACAATGACGATTATGGTATTGTGATATTGCTTCATATAGCCGCTCATGAACAGGAATACTAACTAGTAACAATAATACTGAAAAAAAAATATGATGCCATCGTTATCTTCCCATTTCTTGTTTTCAGCTGTATTTCACGAAACATCCCTCTTGAAAATTTCATTCTAGCCGACAGGCGTAAGGATAAAAAAAAACAAAAACAATTATGTTCCTTTACCAGGTTCTCCTGTCCTGAACAGGCAACTGTCAAGATTGCACATGGTAAGAGAATCTCTTTAGCAATAAGGAAGATAACATAGTTACTCGCAGGTTAACTCGCTACTGGTTAGGAAATACTTGTGACGTCTCATTAACTCCTTCTGCTACTGACACGTGCCTTTGGAGCCTTGGTCTGGCAATGTTCAGGATCAAGTCACTGACCTGTGCCAGACAGCGCTAGAGTTTTTTAAAACCGCAACCCCATGATAGATATTGTACTATAACCATCGTACCGAGAGGAAGAGATAGTATTATTATTTCTGGTCGTCGCACTGTACCACGAGAGGTGCAGTGGCGGTGCGTCATAAAGGGCTACAGAGGCTATGCCCCACCATTCCTTCAGCTCTTACTTAAAAAATAACTTAAAGCATAACATGTGCACAGTTTAAAACTAAAAGAAATGCTATGCTTACACTAAATAATATAATGTGCAAAGCTATACTGCGCTAGGCCAAGACAAAAGCTTTTGACAGAGAAATTGACGGGCAGGTTATGTATTATTATTATGAGCTTAGCTAACACTCTAGTCATTCCCTCTCCGAACGGAAGAGGAAGGAGTACTCTGTTGCTGAGGACGCGTGAATCTAAAAGTTCGCTTATCTTCATCTTTTATCCACCGCAAGCAATGGAAGTGAAGTTCATGTAGCCATCCTTTATTTCTTGTCTATGGGTTTTGCGATGAACTTATCGCAATTATCAACATAATTCATTTTCAAAATGTGCCACCTGGGCTGTCAAGAGGTGCAGATAGAAAAATTAATAGAACGCGTAAGAAAATGTGGACGGAAAAACACTGAAAAGGATGGCTCTGCCAAGACACTTATTAACTTAATTTACAAAAGAATCGGCATGATCACCCATCCCTAACTTCCGGAAATAGCACAGTAAGTTTAACACCACCAAAAAGTTGGGGCAGGCACCGCCACTGGCAAGATGATGTACTGTGACTATGGCGCCATGAGAAATGATTTATATCGGTGACCGTGGGGTTGTACCTGAAAAGTTGATGTACTATGGTCGTGCTACCAGCAGAGATGCTGTATTGGGTTCGGGGAGGTCACCATCTAGGTATATGATACAATGAATAAAAGCTGTGCTATCCGAACGTCTGAGTACTGCTGTATTTTATGACCATTTTTCCACAGTTCTTATGTAATAGATAAAAGCATTGTACGCCTACGTATTACTGGCGTACAGTAGCATTACTGAATTTGTTTCCCACATCTCTTTTGCCATAGATAAAAGCAATGCCCTTGTCCCTGCCAGAACTAGGGACACTTAAGAATTTTTTTTTTTTTTTGGGGGGGGGGGGGGGGGGCTCTAGACAACGTTCCATAATTTGCTCTACAAATGTCTCAATAGAAGCCACTGGCAATTATTACTTACTATAATTTGTAGTAGAAGCGAAAATTATTTTGAGCTTGGGGCAAATCATTAAGATAATTAAACAATCTTGTCTTTCTTCCAAATCTTTCTAATAAAAAACCTAAATGAAAGGCTTGTTTTACACCCTCTGCCGGCTGTTTAGCTAGGAATTTCTCAACATTATTACTGAAGATTAAAGGACAAGTGTGACTGCTCACTAACATGAATCGCATCTTCTTTGCCCTTGCCTACTTACTTCTCCTTCAC
>JAWQUT010000007.1:1965487-1992370 GCA_033807755.1 Ellobium chinense | reverse complement strand
AAGTGATGATGATGGCGTATTAAATTTGCATTACTTCATGACAATTAGATTTTGAAACGTCTTCATCTTCCTAGGTCGAGTGAGAAGTCTAACACCTGAGAAAGGTAAGGTTCTGTCTAAAACAAAGATCGACAAGAAAGCCTTTAGCACAATAATCTTGACAATTCTTACAATTTCTTGCGATGGCATCACTTTCAGAGATAATCTGCGACCAGTAGTGAAGAACCCCAGCTGCCTGCCTTGACTAACATTTATTTTTATTTGTGCCGTAAGAGTTGCATCGTAATTCCTTTTGCCCAGATCCCACATGCCAGCATGTCTTGTGTAACAGTTCCAAAAATTCACTTGGATGAGCTTTAAGACCATGCCTATTCTCTTCATGGCAATCAAATCTAACCTTGTCTATGACCTAGCTATCTTCATCTTTATTCTTTTAAGTTTAGTCTATGGGCAGAATTTTGGCAAGAATCAGTGTACTCAGAGGTGTTTGGCGTCTGAAGTATCCACGATCAGTCCGAACTTTGTTCTGTTTGCAGCAAAACTTCAGGTTATCCAGCCTGTGGCCCAAGTGCACACTTTGTCTCGTTACTAGTATAAAACATACAGCCAAACTTTCAGGAAATGCGACAGCCGAGGGCTCTATCATCATGGACAAAGCAGATATTACACTAAGAAGTGATTGAGAAACTAAGCAATATGGAAGATCCGGAAGTGTAGATTACACAGGACAGAATGATTAGTATGGAAGTGAAGAAAGGAGAAACTAGAACCAGCCAGCTTGGAGGAAAGATCAGACAAACAAACAATCAGACATTGGCAGGAACTGTGATCCAGCAGACTCTCCAGTGGATGTTAGATCTGGTGGTAGAGTCCGTATAATGGGAATACCCCAAGTGCAATGACGCAGGTTCCAGTGCCAAGCACTGAACCAAATTTAATAATGAAATAATGTAGTCTGGCTCTCCAGCATAAACTGTCCAATAGTTTGGTGCAGCTGGTGTTTCGAGGCCACATACGGCGACCAAGCAAACAGAATATACCAAGATTCATGCTTGACTGCTGAATGGGACTGGCTTGATGACTGCTTGCTCTGTATACCTGCTGATCTGGCCTAATGCATCCAGCATGGCCCCACACATAGGATGTCCTAACTTGATTACCCGATACCGTACGAGCGCACTATGCGAATAGGATGAAAAATGTTACTGTTGTGGCGTGGAGCTGTTACGGATACATGATTATTGTTGCTGCTGCTAATGCTGCTGTTGGTCTTTCTATAACTTTTGTTTTCTTTTCCGTTCCTGGTGTTAATTCCACGTCATGCAAAACCCGCCACCACTGCTATGAAATATCCTACCTATTTAAATATACCTAAAGGCAGCAGCTGTCTCCTTATAAATCAGCCCTGCCAACCATCTCATCCTTCTCCAAGATAAAAAGGGGTAAAAATTTTTAAAAAGAAACAGTCAGCCTACTTTCTCACCGAGGTGATTTTAAATTGAAACAAAAATGGAGATAAGGAATACGATAACAGGAAGCCAAGAGGCTCCTCGGAAATTTATTAGACGTTCCTTTTTGCTCAAATGCTTCCCAGCCTTGCCTTCGCATCAGAACTGGGTCAATTGGTTTACAATAACTATTTTCTTAAATGTAAGCATCCGTTGGAAACTTTCAGCATCCCGTGTCTTAGAATGTTCTCTTTCAGCGTTAAGAGCGTAAGGTTATAAGTTTAAGACATTAGCATGAGCAGCTGGAAGTGTGGCAGAATATGAAATGTTACAGTTCCTCTTGAGAAAAAGGTTTGAAATGATGAGGCAGCAAAAGGTTGTGATAAATCCTCATGATCTTCATAAAAAGATTAAGAGCAAGCAGTTATAATGTCAACTAATTGTATTACGCTGAATGACACTGTCCTTATTGCCGCAAATGAAATCGATTTAAAGAAATTACTGGACAAAATGGATTTTGCAAGTGATAAGAAAGCCAGAGTCGAGACAGCAAGTAAACAGAGAAATAGGTTGTTACCAGAAAGTCATCAATAAACAATGCAAAATCCCCATTGACAACAAAGCAGCAAATATGGTGACTAGATTCAAAAGCCTAGGCACAAGGAAAACAGCAAGTGAAAAATGTCTGTCAGAGATTAAACAAGATGTAGACTAGGCCGAGCAAAGAAGCCTTCCAGAAAATGGGAAGCATCTTGGCCAGTAAGAAATTATCTCTGATAGCCAGGGAACAAAATAGTACAACGTTATAAAGAACCAACCAACTTTACGATGTGGGTACGAAGTTTGGTCCACCAGCAAACAAACATTTTAATCACCTGAGGCCACAGAAATGTGGCTCTTAAAAAGAATGCTCAAAATATAACGGACAAAAAGAAAAGCAAATGCAGGTCTGGAAGGAAGTCAAGCATAAGAGGAAATTACCTGCAACAAAATTTATAGGACATGTAGAGAGAAGAAAACAGCCAAGACATTTGAAAATAGCTGTAAAGGCAAACGGTTAACAAAGCAGAAGATGACAAAGGAAGAAAATTCCTGATGGACTTACAAACTGGATGGGGTCATAAAGCACCGAACAAATGTTGGGGTGAACAGCTAACAGACAGAAATGAGGTCCATGACTGTTTACATCGGTCAGCATGGTACTTGAAGAAGAAGTAATGCCCTTCAGAATAAGAAAAGTTCTTGTATAGGATTGAGGCGAAATGCTCTGTCTTTCACATCAACGTTCTTGTGTATGGATGGATGACTTCATAAAGAAAAATGATGGTTTCACTCTGTCTAAATCAAAGTTATTTGACTCGAAATTACCACATCAATCTGCCCTGAAGAAAGCCACACCAGCCCACCTAAAGTCACAGGCAGTTACTAGATGAATTGAAGACGATAACTATGACTCAAGAAATGGTTTTATCTTTTGTTTTTGGAGCTAAACAATGAAGGCAAGGTAAAGCTTTTGTTCTCTGGCCTTGAAGACTGACAATGCGGATGCCAAATTGGTCTCTTGACAAGTAAACACAGACTTCCACAGGTTGCATAGCCCCATAATGCTCCGTGCTGGAGCTGTGTACATTACGGATCGAACTTATATCAAAGCAGAGCCTGAGAGCCAGCCTACCTTACAAAAATTTAGTGGCAATCGATTTTCGAAAGTGGAATAAGAAGGTAAAAATCCCTTGCTTTTTGATGTTTTATCGCGTATTTGAGATCACACCAGTTCTTTCCTCTCGCATCTTCATTAACGGCAATCGGTATAGATAAAAGAACTTGATCCTCAGTTAAATTTAGCTTAAGAGTACATGGCGCTGGGGACTGAGATCCTAGTTTAAAAAAAACTTCTTGTAAACGGATCGGAAAATAATAAGGTCCTGCATTTCGCAGTTTGGATTTCTGTGGGTGTAAAAATTCTCATTCAGCATGATAGAATGAATCTCTTACTCTAATTGCTTACCCTAATTTGACCAAGTGCGCCAGTATCTTACAGCCTTACATTTCGGGTCCTTGCTGACTCTCTACATACTATTTCTCTTATGATATTAAGTAAGGTTTAGACACAGCCATATTACATTGACTGACTGTAGATCATGGTTAACTGCGGTGAGAAAACGAAGGTGTCTGTAAAAGTTCTGAGTAGAATATTTTCTGAGCCCTGAGTTTTGAGTTTTTAAATGGTTGTTAATCATTGAATCTGCAAACTGTAAAGGAGTGACCAGCTAGGTATACTTTCAACTACTATCAGCAGGCGAATATTCCGCCATAAATTATCAAATGAAATTTTAGAGCTTTGAGTTGGGGACAAGGTTCAATCATCCATCTCCTCAAACAAAAGAACAATCAGTTTTGACCGTTTCTCCATGTTTGAGTAACCTCAAGAGACTGAATCCATTAAACAAGTTAATATTCTGGTTATATTAAAACGAATAATGTGCTATCACCACTTTGTGTGAATCAAACATCAATTTCATTACTTGTGTAATTCCTGCTTTCAGCTAGATTTTCCTAGAACCTCAATAATTCTCGACTTGCGAAAGTAAATTGTCTAGACTGTATCATCATACTATCATTTGCACACCACTGCGAAATGATTATGCCACAAGTAAGCATCAAGTCTATTGAGATAATTACCGGTAGAAATTGTGCGATGTAAACACTTCGTTGGCTTATTCACCACAGTAACTTAGCCGAAGAGAGAAGAGCTAGTCATATTTATACACAAATTGTAGGAAAGTATCAAAACTGCACTGCACTCTCTCACACCATTCCTCACTGAAATCTAAAAATACACATCCATATTAGAAGTTTTTGTTGTGGTTTTTGGTTTTCCGTAGCATTAAAATCCTCGTACACTATAGCCATACCACGTTTGCCGGTCCCAGAGCCAAGCCACCCCTTGTTTTCATAGAGGTACCACGGGAACCCGCCATCAACACATGTTAATCGCGCCAAACACAATCCTGCGAGCCACCACTACTGCTCACTCTCAGAGTGCGCGTGGAACAACGCCACTCGCCCCGGCCCCCGACTTGCGCACCTGTCTCAAAATTATCTTCTTTTCCTGTTCTGCAGATTTGCCTGAAAGTTTGGAGCAAAAGAGAGGAAGAAGACAGGATATTATAGGCGGCGTAGAAAAAGAAAAGAACGAAAAAAAAAAAAACAACAACCCAACCTGGAGAAGGGAACTGGCAAATGGTATGGAGGAAATAGGTAGAATGGAGATGGGGAAGATCTCAGAGGTTGGGATACGATGTTCTTTTAGACCCAGTTGTAAGGTCTGGCCCATCCAGAACATGACAGTAAGGCGCAGTGCCCCCGAAACAGATAGTATTATGAGGTTAGCAGATCCATACCTTGGGGTGTGTTTGTACTTACGTTTGTGTGTTAGAAGCATAGGCAGAAACTTGTAAGTTTGGAAAAAAGGTGTATGAAGATCTATCGTCCCTGTCAAGTAAGGGAAGGTAGAGGACGAATACACTTTTGTGTTTCATGTTAGGTGGATAAGAGGGCATGAGGGAGGAGGAAGATAAAGTCTTCCTCATAGCAGAATTGTTTTACCTCGAACGTCCTATTTGAACATGGGTAAACTTGTAGACGGCCGTGTCACTGTATCTCACTGCCTTACACTCCAGACCTGACAGATTTCCTGAAGTGCGACAGAGTATATGGTCTTTAAAACCACACTCTATTAATTATTAACAAAACACCTGGTCTCATAACATGAAGCATTTTGCCTGACTTGCTTTCGCGTCAAAGGTCAAATTTAATTGGGAAAACGCAGAGTTTTTCCCCCATAAGCTGATAAAGTTGATTGGTTTAAGATCTATATTTTTTCTATATATCCCTTCTCACATCTCTCTCTCTCTCTCTCTCTCTCTCTCTCTCTCTCTCTCTCTCTCTCTCTCTTTCTCAGAGTTTATTTAGGAAAGCCGAAGTGGATGTTGGAGGTCGTCCTCTTCCATAAATTCAAAAGCGGGAAGTTCAGGTCCGCCTTGATCTACGCCCTTGTACATAAAGCAACCTTACACATACGAACTGAGCGTTGGGAGGCCACAATAATTGTTTACGGACCAATTCCTGAGTCGCCCACAGGTAATATATTCTTGGGAGGCAGATCCGATTTCAGGAAGCGTGGATATTTGAGGTTGGGCTGATGAACGGCTTCACTTCAAAATGAGTGTCAGCCAAACATGAAGAATCGCTCACGGTTACGCGGTCCCACTGGTTTACCTCAACAATCGTTTGACCTTTCACAAAAGATTTCGGGGATCTCCAGGCCATTCCCCTACTAGCAGAGTGGGTGTTCTGGTAGAAGTTTACATTGACCCCGTTTACCTCAAACTTCGTCTTTTCACAACACAGCCACACAGCCTAGATACACTATTAGTGCATCATCCTTTCTCACCTGCCTCTTTCGTCTCCGAACACTCCTTCTTGTACTAACAGAGAGAAAAGCTATAAAAAAAAATCGAAAGGATTATTGAGTACAAGGCATAAAAAGGACAAGTTACCGTTCTTTCTATTTTATAAGGTATTCGTTAGAATCCATCGCTTAACTATTATGTGTAGGATGTACTTTTTCGAGTCAGCCAGTCAGGACTAACAATTCTGTTTTTGCCGTGGTTTCAGAGTGTGGCTCAAAAGGGTAAGTAATCGGAACAAGCCCTGAAATTGGAAAATAGAGCGAGAAAATAAATAAAATGTGGACACAGACTGGTCTAGTTTAGCTACGTGGAAAGTTGTTTTTTTTCTTTTTTTTAGGTTTTCGGAAAGGTCATGTAGAATGCGGTTTCCCCTCAAGATTGCCTCATCATTCACTACAGTAACGATGGAGAAATATTAAGCATGTACGTTTGATAACATTATCCGCAAAAACTGAGTTTGACATTACATATTTATTGGCAGGACTCCGGGAGAGTATGTTAAGTAAGCCTGTATGCTGATCAGTGGAGCGGTGGGGGCGGATTTTCGATGTTTATGAAATGTCTTTTCGCATAAGAAAACAGGAAGGCTTTTTTCCAAAAATTATTTCAAATTATTGGCATGTCCATCTTATTCTCACCCCCTTCATTCAGTGATCTGCATGTTTGACATCAACAAACTCCTGACATGTCAAATTTGCCGTTCAATACTACAAGTTATAAGGATGATAAGCTGAACAGTGTTTAATACGCAATAAAGTGATCTCATACTCTGTTTGATAAATGTTACGAAATTCATGACTGACTTTCGTTAAATTTTCAGACAGACAGACAGACAGACAGACAGACAGACAGACAGACAGACAGACAGACACACACACACACACACACACACACACACACACACACACACACACACACACACATAAACACGCAGAGAATACGAGTGTACATAATAAATTTTAATGTATATGTCAGTGCATTAATTACAACGTGCCGATTGCAAATAATATACAACAAAAATTAAATACACCTGTGATTGCTCACACCATGTTGTTGTATTCTACCCATCTAGTTAACAGTGTCCTGCTTTTTCGCAGTTGTTCATCTCACATTCTATCTTTCTTATCATTCTCCCACTTATTCATACTCTCAGGACTTGTTTTTCATAGCATCAACAATTTTATAGTATATCATCCACCAGGATTTCTCTGACACATGTCTGTCAGCCGCCCGTAATCCTCTTACAAACTCACCAAACATATGAACGTACACATGCACACACCTCGGTACAAACCACTTTATAGTTGTACATATATGCAGGCAAACAAAAAAGTCGATATTCTAAAATCTTAAGTCTGTTCAAGAAGTGGACATAACGTGGAAAAGAAGAAGAAGACGAAGAAGAAGAAGAAGAAGAAGAAGAAGAAGAAGAAGAAGAAGAAGAAGAAGAAGAGGAAGAAGAAGAAGAAGAAAAAGAAGAAGAAGAAGAAGAAGAAGAAGAAGAACAACAACAACAATATCAACAACAACGACAACAGTAACAAAATGGCAGGCCCGCAGGACCTCAAACCTTCAAAACTGCATATTGACTGATATGATGTAATTTCGAGTCTCCTACTTTTCATACCAAATTGTACTCACTTTAATTCAGTTCAGTTCAATTCAATTTTTTCAACGTAACTTACAAGTTCGAACATTCCACATACCCTGAAGTCAAAACTGGTCCCAAAGAATTCGAATTCGCGAGATCTTACTGTATATTATTCTCGTTTAGGGAAACAAACTTGAAACATTAGACATTAAATGTGTATAATCAAAACTATTCGGTAGACAGTTCGGCTTTCTAGTTGTGCCATAGTTTTGAATGACAAGACGGGGTCCTCTGACGTCAGCTCTAAAGGCATCACGTGACCCTACCGAAGGGCACTCTGGGAAATAGTTGTACGGCAGTAAAGAGATGGAGGCCTCAGCACCCACAGTTGGCGTGTTAGGGATGTCTTCTGTGTGGGGTATATGATGGAAGCCCACGGTCACCCAAAAAACGAGATCCTAGGGGAATAAGAGATTGAAAAAGAAATAGACTGAAAATGAGACTGTGCCATTTAAAGATCCGAGGGTAGATGACTTGAGCCCATCGAAATGATAGTTGCTAATATAAACAACCTTATTATGTTTTTTTGTATTTCACGGGACTGTTTCATAATAGGCTAGATGCTTCACCTCTTTTTAAAACTATGAATATAATATGCTGTTGTATATTTATAGTCAGTTATAATTAACGTCTTGTTTATCGTGTCTGTTTCGTTATTTGTTAACGTTATATTGACCGACCTTATATCGCCCATTGCATTCTGTGCAAATTTAATAATTTTTTTGCTGTTAACCGTTATTAAATCTATTTAACATCTAGCACGAGTGAAGTCCCACGTTCAAACAAATGATGTTTCAATGGAAATGTATGAATCCATTCTAACCATATTTTTTATGACTGATTTTAATCAGTTGTGTGTAGATCTTGCCTCTAATTTAAGACAGTTGGATTTACAATCCACACTGAAATGAGATTTTCATTCGTGTGTACAAAAAAATTCTATCTTAATGTTGCAAAGAGTTCATCGCTAATAACAAATAATGCTGTATTGTGTTTACCGCCACCTAACCACCACCATCACCAACACCACCACCACCAATACCATCATCATCATCATCATCATCATCAGCAGCATCATTATCTTTATAGTTATCTTTATAACCATCACCATTAATGATAAGATAAGGGCATCAATATAACTTTCAATATAACTTTCCTACATTGAAGTAATTGAATTTAGGTATCACTAAGATTTAGAGGGAAGTAATGGTATTTTGGTCTAATTCGAATATATCCTTACCCCTCTTCCCCTCCCCTCCCCCNAGTTCCAGTTACTGTATATTTAATAGTCACGGTGCTATTCAACTTACTTACCTGATCTATGATGCTCTCGTTATCATGCAAATAACGTTCAATATCCACATGAGGACTGGCGCCGTCAAACATGGAAAAGACAGAACTGCTGGACTCTTCTTCATCCTTACGTCGGGTGGTCAGCATCTGATACTTGCTCCATGCCCGGCTTCTAAGCGCTGGAGAGTCATCGGGTAGAATTTGCTTGGAGAAACCTCTGGCTGCGATCCTGATGGAGGTCAAATATGAAATAGGACTTTTACTTACCCGATAGGGAATTTGGAAATAGGACTTTTACTTACCCCGTAGGGAATTTGGAACAGGACTTTACTTACATCGTTGGGAATTTGGAAATAGGACTTTTACTTAGCCCGTTGGGAATTTGGAGATAGGACTTTTACCTACCCCGCAGGGAATTCGGAAATATGATTTTTACTGACCCGTAGGGGATTTCTTCACAAATCATACAGTGCTCTACAGCTCAGTTATAATATATAAATGTGGAATAGTGCACATTTAACATATATGTACACAATATTGAAAATGAATTACATCATACCAAGGACACGGCAATATGCACTGTTCGTCTCAGGGTCAAGCCCACGATCTCCACACTTAACATTCTTAAAATTGTGAGAACGGCTCACAGGCTGCGCGGTCAGGCTGTCCTAAAGCAGCGTAAATATACGTAAATGATGTGATAAACAACGGAGCTGGAACACTGTCATCCATTATGATGCCGACATCTTTATCATTAGCCAAAGGAGCAGTGGCAAAATTAGCAGCGCCAGCAATAAAATGAACAGTCTGTTAGTGTTTTAACCTCGTCAGATTTAAGAAAAAGGTTCGTCTTTTTACACAAGTTCATTAGATCAACCTTCATGTTGCTGTTACTCTTGTTGTTACAGTTGTAAACGTTGTTGTTGCTGTTACTGTTGTTGTTGCTGTTGTTGTTGTTAACATTGAAAAACAGACTATTTGACACTTCTGGAAAAAAATAAGTTTTATAATTGAATGAAAACTTCCCAAATCGCTTGGCCATGTTCATGTACAATCCTTGTGCCAAATGAAAAACAGACAGCAAAACATGCTTTAACCAGAGGCGATAAAATGGTATTTTTTCCCTATTCTCTTGATAACTCATAGTTACATCCCTTTACTTTGCATTCTTCTCATTTGAAAGAAATGGATGGAGGTAAAGGAATAAGCATAGTTACTTTCTCACAGAGAACCATGAAACATCCATCACAATTTCTTACCTGTATGCTCTGGGGTTGCCAAACTTGTTCTTTTCATTCACATTATACACAATATGATATTTTGGTGCAGAAAAATTGTAATGCAGGACTGCCTCCTGCTCTGTATGCTTTAGGTTGTGTTTGAAAGCAATCTGCTGGAACTTTTCTGCTCCATTTCGATGCCAAGGCCAGGTTCTTTCGTCAACAACAAAATCCAGTGTCTCGTAACGATTACTAGGACCTTGTATGTCAAGGTCGATTTTGAAGTTCATGACGTGATGATGAATGGAACCAACCACTTCCTCGTGGACTCTGTAGAGATAGAAATAAATAATCTGCTTCTGACACGTAGTTACGTTTGTGTTAATACTAATTCCGTTCAAAAGAAGTAGCCAAGACAAATAGATCTGAAATCTCCATTTCCGTTTTTGTTTTATCAGCAGCATGAAACAAGCATTAATGTGCAATTCTGCTGCATCTTGCTTTGGATTTGACATGGAAGATTGCACTCCAAAGTGCAAACTAGTGCATTTTAATCATTCTGATGTATTTCTTTTAGAACGTGACTATTGGGGAGCATTGCGTAGGCCTCATTACGTAGTTTTGATTGTTGTGTCTTAAGGGAGAAATGAACAAGAGAAGAAAAGAACTGCTTTAAGAAATGACAATTTACCTGAATCCGAAAGGTGCCTCGCCACCGTAATAGTGTTGAGACATGATGTAGCCAGTAGCATATGTCTTAAGTTCCATTGCGCCGTTCTGATGGAAGACGACGTCGAAGATGTAGTCATAGTTATACTCCACAATGATGGTGCGGAGAATCAGGACGCGGTCTGGCAGACCTCCATAGTTACTGAAATGATGAGAATGGAGATTTAGTTTGACGGAAACTTTAAGGTGTAAGACCTAAAGCCATAGGTTACAGCTGAATTCTGTTTGGCTTTCACATTATTTGAATAAATATAAAAAATAAAAACCGTTTGACTCTCACTGATGCAAACAGATTGATGCACATGATGACATAAGAAGTTCGAACTTTCCATTTTTTTGTGTCATAATGCCATTATCATTAATAAATTATGCATGAAATCATGTATAAAAATGTTAAGGCCTTTGACAAAAAGATATTCACTCGCACAATCTTATGTCAGCATGCTATATGCACCAATGTCTAAACTGGTGTATGGATCAAACTATACAAATAACTGGCATCAAAGATTATCATGATTGATTTCATAAAAGGAACAGTAATTTGATTATGGAAATCCACACCCTGAGTTTACTCTATAGTATATGTCACGAACAAGAAACACGCGACAAACAAGATTCTACCGGGAATAAGTAACACAAAAAGGTATTTAGAATTGCGTATGCAAGCTTCGAAATAGTCAGTTTGATAAGCTGCGACTTAAGATGCCCTTGCATGCGGGATTTCCTGTCAAAAAAATCACCATGCGCTGTTGTTCTGTGGGCACTAAAGTACAAAACAAAAACAACAAAACAAAAAAATCGTGACGTCACACAGCTCGTTAACATTCGTTCCTTATATAGCAACGTTGCTCAAGCAGAGGAAAATGAAAAGCTAAAAAATTGCTTACTAGAACCGGAATCCTGTAATTGTAATTCTCAGTCCACGGGATTCCGCCAACGGGATTGCCACAGCTAAGCGCTGTTTAGTAATGGTATTTGTCGGAAGTGATCGTTATCTATGACTGTATTTTCGATACATGGCTTAATACCTATCAATAAAGAAAATAAAGGAACCATAATTCACTTCTCCTCTGTGTATCAAACTTTTTCGAGGTTGTAAAATGTCAACATTGCTTATGAGCTTAATAATTCGAAATAGCTAATAAAGGCGTCAGGATCGGATGCATATAAAGTGAAGACTCAGACTTAATAAAATTGTTGAATGCAAAAGGCAATGAAAACAACCCAAACATTTCTTTTTTACAAAGTCACGAAGCCTCGAAAACCCGATCATGTCTAGATCGAGATTTCTTTTTGAAACGTTGGATAGCCGCGTTTGTCAAACGTATCGCGTTCTTTATGTAGATATAGAGTAGAACAAAATCTATGCACCCACTTGCCGTTTCTCGGGTCATCTGACCTATGACGCCTCAGTGGAACTCCAGTATTGTGTTCAAACAAGCAAAATGCATTGGGCAAGATCTGTGGCCCATCCATCTCTTTTTTGTACACTGTCTGAGGCAAGAAGGTGGCGTGCTCTGGACAGTCAGCACCCGGGACAAGACCATAGGCCTAGGGAACAATCACATTTGTTAACCAGGGCTTTAGAGATTGAAGACATTTTACACCCTTTATAAGGCACTCCAGTAAAAATATTTCTATGATTTTATACTTGAAGTAATGTCCCATATCATAGTTCCAAACCTACTTTTCTCAAATTTTGAAATGAGTTCACAATAAAAGCAAGGTGACCGACCAATTTACTTAGTCATATTCGACTAGAAGATTTCATGTTTACCGCTGTAATAATTATAATTTGTGAATTTGAGACCAGAGAAAAGTAGAAACTGAAGGGAGATGTTAAAGCTTGCACCTAAAGATACTTGCTTTGAATATAATTTAGGACGTAGACAATTAGTTACATGTTTTAGATGTGCCTAATAACATGAAACAAATTACTGAATGAAAAGGAAAATTTCAAAATGACTACCAACATTTAAAACATATGTATAGAGAGAGTGAGATAAACGGCGTTGGACTTAAACTTCACAGATCAGTTCCGAATAAGAGAGTAGGGTACTTTTCAGCGTGAAAAAACATGGACTTCTTATAAGTGGCTTAAAACAAGTGGCAGACAATAGAAACACAAGATATTTCTTGACAGCCAGACTTTACCTCAGCTTTCACCCAAACATGAATGATTGTTTACCTGATCACCCAGGCCAAAGGCGCTGTCCGAGAGATGAGCGTAGAAAGTAGTTGGGTTTGCCCCTGCATAGATCACCCCTATATCCTGCAAGCTGATCTCATAGGCAATTCTTTCCCCTGCCCATTGGACGTCCCAGACCTGGGGACCTGATGCCGTTGACATGCGTAGATTAAAACTCCACTCTAGATACTGGACGTGTTGGCCTGTCACACTGGAAGAAACGAACAGAGATGATGCTAGGATGATAATATAAAATAGATTGTGATACGATGACATGAGGAGATTAAAATGAATTTCGAAGTAAGGGTCAAAACAGTGTCTGCTTATGAGTTTATGAGTCATTGAAAAAATAAAGATAGTGAAAATATATCACACTCTTGCGCATTATTCAGCGTTTCTGTATCTCCCCAGAAATCCTTATCTACTTAAAATTGTATATACTGTATCTCAAAAAAAGCAAAGTTGTAGAACAGGTCACAGACTAGCCAGAAATGAAATACTATTAATATCGCACAATGTTCTGCAGAGTTATAGACCTTGTTTAAATACTGATTAAATGATTGGATGAATTCCACAGCAATAAGTCTTTTTAGATACTGAATTCAATAAATCTTAGGTAACTAACTTTTTTTTTAATTTTCGTATTGGAATTCTCCCCCCAAAATCTTATGTATTCGCACGTTATGTATTTTTCAAACATAAAACTGACGTACTAAAAAGGGACAGGAAACTAGAATTTTTTGCCAGGATGGCTTAAACTTAGGCGTACAACATAAAATACTAGGTCACGACCGACGTGCAGAAACGTTTTCGTTCTTTTTCAAGACTTTTAAACAAATCGAACGTATGCCACCTGAGTTTACGAATCTTAAAATTTGTGCGACTATTGACATGAAATTTGTCATATGAGTTAAGGGTACGTGCGACAGAACTAGGTCATTTTCATTAATAAAGGGAACTTTGTCATTTTGGGGTGAAATATGGGTCACGTAGGGCCAGGAAAGAAGATAAACGGGTTTTTTTTTTTGCAATTTCCTCCCTCCGTTGCTATGGAAACGCCAATTGTTTGGCCGCCATATTGGAAAATATGGATGACTTTTGCATAACTTTGAACCCTTCGGTCTGGAGAACAATAGATGGTAGGATGCTGTTTTTTTTTTTTCTCATTTGAAAGATCACTTTATTTAAAATAGAATGTCACGGGCTTTTTTTGATTTCTTGGATGGATTTTTCAAAATAATTTTTTTTGAATGTCATAAAAAAGCATTGAACATTTTGTGAATTTTCAACTTTAAAAATTTAAAAAAAAAACCCCAAAACACAAGATATCGAAAAAAGCCCGCGACATTCTCAAAACGGGGGCTAGGAGAGTTGCTATGCAGAATTTCATGCAAATTGGACCAGAAAAAAGTCAGATCGAAGGGATAGAGTGACGAAAACTGTGGTTTTGGCATAACTGACGATAAAGATTACCCAACAGATGCATTTGAGAAAGGGTGATCATTTCCTTTTGCATCAAAATAACTTTTTTTGAGATAGGTATCATGAAAATAACTTCAGGAATCGATAAAGGACATGTCGCCGTTTAAGAAACTGCCCTTAACTCATTTTACACAATTTTACCCAAGTTTACCCCTACAGGGTGCCGCATTTCAGCATTAAAACAAAAGCATTAAAACTATCTATATAAAACAAATCAGCAGCAAATTTGTCACACACTATTCTCACTCCTTTTTCCTACACATGAATGTATTATAATCGTTTGCATTGTGTATTTTAACGGTACAGTGCAATTCTAAATGCTATACCCTCATTTGTGATAGATTTCAGGAGAGAATTTTACAGCTTTACACATTCAAATGCAAATTTCTTCTACAACATGTCAGTCAAGAGGTAATATTCGTACCCTGTACAAAAGGTGAACCATTTACCAATACAAAAGCATGGTCATTTTGTGTAACTGTGTAATAGAATGAATGTAGTTGATATTTTTGTATAATGAGTGACTGTTTTGCCCCTATTTGGCAATGGCTCTTATGCGCCTCACCCTATTGTCTGGCCTCTACCCCTGAATCGGTTGAAACCTACCATTAGTATAATTCCTGTCAGCATAATCTCAGGGCTGCTTGAAGCACACAAGCCTTCCTACCACCGACTAGGTAAGCTAGCGTGGAGAGATCTGTATAAGTGTGAGCTGACTTCTTACCTGTACCGCTTCCCGTCGGGCTCATACTCTTTGGGTCCAGCCTGAACACCTTTGGGGAATTTGTCACCTCTAAGATTCATAGTTCCAGGGTTGGTAGTCTCATGTGCAGCAGGCCTAGGGAAAGCCATCCTCGCTCTCGGTGTACTGTTAAGTCGGTAGGCTGATGTCAAGTGTTCGATGGAAGGATAGCTCCTTCCAGCATAGAACACGGAGTCCACCTCGAAGGTACGGCTATCTGTGTTAGTTGGGGAAAATGTCAACCGTTCAGCTACATGAAATATGAACTCAAAAACGTTGTACAAGAGCAGTATGTCATAGCATTTCGCAGAATAAATTTAGGTGGGAGCTCACAACAAATAAAAAATGAGCTATTTTCAGTGGCAAAGGGCACGAATATTCAGTATGGAATGTCTAAAAATTTAGGCTGGGGATTAAATGATAGCATAAAATTATATAATTCCCATGTACTTATTATTGTTCCTCATTGTAGGTGATCTAACAACTAAATAAACCTACTTAAATAACATTTTGACAATAACTTGACCGGGTGTGTTTGTAACTCGTCTACGTTCTGAATCTATAAGATTCTAGCACTAGCTTTTTACGCCCCATATCTCATTTTATGTATTAACCATCGGCCAGGGAGGACAGGTGGCCGGGAGATAGGAATGCACTTATAACTAAATTGCTAGCGCAGAGGAGTGTGTCAAACACCGTACCAAATACAGTCATCGACATTTAAGTCTACCACTGCAACTTTCATAATATAAATGTCATTATCTGAGCCATAACTATGGCATTTCTAGATGCACAGCATCAGCCGATAGTTTACACACTCCACTCTAGGTTAGGTTTGTATAACTACCAATGTCTGAGTTTCTTAGGCTGGTGTCCTCTTAACCTTGAAGGCTGCCCCCAAACTCTTGCCAAAGGTCAGTGATTTTTTGAGAATAGTATTACTGAGACAGCCAAATCTACTTTGGTACGGTGGCCACAGCTGTCTGGTGCAAACTGTACTTCACATGAGGGTTTGAGTCTGCTTGCAGAGACATTTTTTTTTTCTACTTTAATCTGTCAGCCAGTCATACTCCTATACTTCTTTACTAAAACAACTTAAACTGTATACAATTTCTCATTCCAATGTAGTGTGAATATAATAATTATAATGTCACAAATCCAACAGGCCTCTATTCATCCTGAATTCTTTTGTAAATTATTCACGCTGCATCCCTGGTTATCTTTTACATTTATGAAGACTTGATGCTTTAGCATGTGAATTGCTTAGCTTGAGTAGCATAATTATCAGAGGGGATCTGGAGCGCTTCACTGGTTCAATGCCACTAATATACTTTCAGCATATAGATAATAATGATGGTCAGTGTTCTCAATGCTAGCAGACTGTTCCGTTCAGCCATTTCTTTCAATTGCTGCTACAGCTATTGCTGCTGTTCAGTTTATTGCATGGACGAATTAAATACGAATTATAGACTTCCATGTCAAACTTACAGTGCCGTGTTTCCTTCATGACAAACATTAAATCCACAGGGTGGATAGTCACAAAGTCGGTAGCATAGTAAGCCGTAAGAACTATAAGCGTGTTGTCAGAGTAAGCGGAGCTAGTCCGCTGGGGGAGGAGCATGAGACATCTGTTGCCACAATCAGTGAAGGTGGCTCCATAACTTTCGTAGATTATCTGGTGCATGGTTCGTGTCATTGTCCGACTAAGACTTGTGAACGCTTCCCTCAACCCATACATCGGGTGGAACCTGAAAAATAGTCAAAAGCAATTTTCAGGTCCCAAGTCTGTGTCAGTTTTCATCAATAGGTCAAAATTTCAAATCTACAAGACGAGCACGAACTTCACACAGTATGGAAAAAAAAAAAGCAAAAAACAACAACAACCTAAAAATGGCAGCAGGAATAAGGTGAGCGAAATGCCAAGAGAAAAGGACAAGAAAAGACGGACCAAACAGGAATAACAATTATCTTATCCTCTGTGCACGCCATGTAATCCTTTCAATTGTACCAATACACGAACGAATAGAAATCATAAAGAAAAGGCTTAGCCTTCAACTTATAATTTATCTGACTTTGGCATGGCATCCTTCCAGAAACATCCTGAACTAAGATTAGTTATGTAATGGTCAAGCCAGCCTAACAGCATCTTGATATTATTTTATAAGTTGACATTATAAATGTTCAAGTCTTGTGCTGGTTTAACTGCCCTTTTGGCCAACGGCTCGTCATGTTTTTGAAAAGCCCAATATAGTGTACTAGTATTTTGTTATTCACAACCTGTGTGACCTTGCTCAGCATTGATTATCTAGATTGTGACATGGTTAATTGAAGACAATATGGAACCCTTCTGATGTAAGAACTATTTATGTTTGGTCGTTTGATTTCATGTGGTGTAATCACAACTTTAAATTGTCTTTGTGAAGCTGAGTCATGTCTCTAGTTTTTGCTTTAATTGAAATGTGAAGGTAATTTAGAATGATGAAAAGAGGCTGCTCCCCTTCCCCCTTTCTCCCTCCAATAATGAACGAATATTTTAAAGGATGTCCCCAAATTCACGACTCTTTTGATCAATAATTGAGAGCTTGCACATTACTGATGGGATCTATAAGAATTATATTAGTGCATCGGTGCTGAATATACTTTTAGTAATGATCAACATGCAGTTAATGCAGTTCTTAGGTTGGTAAGAGATCTCATCATTAATGCTCAAGTTCTCAATTGTTTTCTGAAAAGACGGTGCTCGAAAAAATTCATTTGTAATAAACGATAGTTGGCCTTACCTTAAAGGCACTGAACCTTTCTCCCGTCTTGGGTTCCGAAGATAGTACGTGGGAGCAGGGAGTGGACCAACAACGTACTCCTCCACAACAGGCTCTGGGAGGTCAGGCCGTTCAACTACAGCTCTTGCCTCACGCACAGGTTTGGATCCCTTGCCATCAAGGTACATCAAGGCGTCGGTCTTGTTTGGCATATGGAGTTCAATGGCATAGATATGGCTAGCCAGTGTTACGTTATGGGTCGCTATCTGTAAAAACCCATTAGAAGATCATCAGAATGATAAGCATAGACCGCTTGATAAATATGGGCTTTTCTAAAAATCGAGTGATATCTTTACGGCGCTAGATTATTTAAAAATACAGTAACTGCATTTAAAAACAGAATACTCACAAACGTATATATTATTTCTATAGTGACTGTTATCCACAAGCTGCTTGAAAAGAACTAACGTACAGCAAACAAATAATTTTGTATTCTTCTCTGTACATCCAGCCAAGCTGTGTTCGACATTTCCTTTTTTATTTTTTCTTCTTAATAGAGCGATGATGCAGGTGAATGGCTTTGAATCACAAAAATGGAATGGCAAAATATGATGATGTTGANGGGGGGGGGGGGGGGGGGGGGGGGGGGGGGGGAGAGGAGAGGAGAGTTCTCAAAGAAAAAAAGAAGTGCTAGTATTCTCAAAACATTATTAAAAAAAAAATAATCTCTTATAATTTCAAGCAATATTTTCAATAACTATATTCGTAAAGATCTACAAAATCATTGTAACGAAGAAGGACAGTTATTCCATAAGAATTCATTGATTTGTAAGAAAGTAAATGTCTCCGTTACTGCAAAATGTTGGACGGATCAAATTCAAGCCACACAGCACATTAAACAAGGTAAAATTTAAATATAATTTATCTCATGCATACTATATTTATCGGATGGCCCAAATATGATTGCTAAAGTTCAAACAAAACTGAATAACCTCTATCATTTATGCAGTTAAATTTTACACATATTAGCAGACGGATTTTGTCTCTTATGATTATGTTGAAATTGAAAAATTAAAGACAAATTATGTCTAACATTGCTTGCTAACTGACCTTTTTACACACTGATAATACTGTGATAATACAGTACTAATATTGTATTATTTTCTGGCGCTCACACCCATGACAGGCTCTGAAGACTTACAACATTGACAGACCTACTTATTGATTATCCTTTCAGCAATTACCCTTCTCTCTCTCTCTCTCTCTCTCTCTCTCTACCTTCCTCGCCCTCTCTTACAGAAAAGCACAAACACCCATCTTTCCACACATTCATAACAACCCACTGTCGAATTTCTCATCTGACAAGACAAACAAAACCTTAAGTAAAGACATATTGTGTGCTCATAAGGAGCAGGAGTCTCCAGTTATGAGGAGAGGTGGAGGGAAAGGGCACTGGCTCCCGACACATCATTGGCTTTTAATTCGCTGTGACAAAATTATACCAGTGACATAAGTATACCATCTAGGTCAACGAAACTTGCAACACATAATTATTATATCTGTCTGCGAAGGACCTCAAACATTTTTCTCAGTTTTTTTCATTAATTCTTGAAGTTATCAGAACTGAATTAACTAACCGTGTGTCTAAGGCAACGACTTACCCGAAGGTCAGACCGAGTGGCCAAGAAGTTATAGACAGCCTGTATTTCCGTTGGCGTCAGATCCTCAAAGATGTTATCATACCCAGACGCAGAAGCGTGGTATATTTTTTGATTGGGATGGTCAATTTGGCATATGGTTACACTGGACGGTGGACATGACGTAGGTGTGGATGTAGCTGGTTTCTGGGCCGCCTGATCAGACTGGCCTGACGAGGCTGTGTCTCCAATGTCCCTTGGTGACTCAGTTTTGTTTAGCTGAACTTCCTTTGATAGTGACACAGCGAGTTTGCCTTGAGATGCTGCCATAGGACCTGGCAGATGAAAAGGTATTTCACTGCCCGTGTCAGGTGTGCTGCATGGATAGCCTCCCCAGATTTTTGTGTTTGATCTCGGCATGACGAGGAGGATGAACAGTACAATATTCGCCAGCAACGACAGCGTAAAGACAGCTGTTAGCACAGACACCCTGCTGACTCTCCGTCGCTTTGCATGTCGGCGATTCTGTACAATACACAAACAACATGTTGAACAATGGTTTTATTATGAGCCCAGACCACATCTGTGGTGGATGGGCGAACAATACAATATACAAAGGGATAGCACATGAACATTTCAAACATTATGACTTCTTATGAGCAAATTCCCAAAGGGATCTTATCTTATCTTATCTTATCTTATCTTATCTTAACAGTACACAATGTACATGTACATTTTTACGCTGTCAGTTAATGCAGCACCAATAAAATGTTTGCATGAATATCAATTCTAATTGAGAATTTTCTTGTGCTGTTGTTATGAAGTGGATTTACTTTGTTGTTATTGTTTCATGTTAGATAAATGAATTAAAGTATTCAGAAGCACTTTAACGCAACTGTTAAGAGATTACGGTAAAGATTTATCATCATGGCGAACTGTGCGCCCATCATGTCAAAACTTTTGTCATTTAATTCATTAAACTTTGTAGGTTGATCACAATGCCGTTCAGACTTAATAGTTTTTTTTTCTTTTTTATAAGCGCATTTTTCATTAAAACGTTTAGCAATTTTTTTAAAAAATAAAAAACCTGTGTTACGACTTATGAAAGTCGATATAGGCACCGTGGAGTGGGGGAAAATAGGTCGATTGTTGATTGGTTGGTTGATTGATTGATCTGTCAGTTGGCCGATGGTTGATGGTTTGTTTGTTTGTTTGTTTGTTTGTTTGTTTGTTTGTTTGGTTGTTTGGTTGGTTGGTTGGTTGGTTGGTTGGTTGGTTGGTTGGTTAGTTGGTTGGTTGGTTGGTTAGTTGGTTGGTTAGTTGGTTGGTTGGTTGGTTGCCAGATAGGAACACAATCAAAGTGCTTGGAAGACAGTGAATCAGTGAGTGAGTGAATGAGTTTCATACCTGTATTAAGTGTCCGTTCACTCTCCCATGTACAGCAAGAACGTTGTCGATGTCTTCCTCCTCGGACCCTGAGGTACCATCCGATATCAGTCTGAGGGACATCTTCTCATCCATGTTGGGCTAAGCCACGAATTTCAACACATCCTCTATCTCATCATCAATTGCAATTTGTGGGAATATGGTTTATCTTGTTGCTGGCCCTCTAACAATCTGCATTTTACTATATGACACACTGAAGTCAGCTTGTAGCAACTATCCCTCGTGCTTAACGTCATCCCATCTTCTCTGTTACGGTTATGGCTGTGTTACTGTGTTGTCTGTGAAATTATGATAACAAATTGGCTTAAAACAGTTGTATAACAAGAATTATCGCATCCCTTAGCTCTAACTACAGGCAATGTTAAATCTCATCCTGATTTCATTAATAATGATATAATAGCTGAGCCTGGGGACCGTGGGTGGCTTGCGACACTAAGTTGGTAATCAAATACTATACGGCAGGCTTAAACAAACTGACACCTTGTATAGTGCTGACGCAGTTGATCAAGTGGGTTTAGAGACTACCTGCCAAGTTTTACCATCAAATTTACTGAAGTATCGTGTAATCAGGGTCGAATACCTACATGGAGGCCCTGTTTCCTTTAAAGGAATTCAGATAAACCCATGTCTTGCTTCCCACACCCCTACTTTTCCAGTGAATACTGGACGTCTGAAAATCGAATTAAATTTTGCTGACACGCCAAGACATGCGGATTACTATAAGCATTGCCCTCCCCCGCATTGCGAGGGCCACGGGCTGGAGGTCACGGTCCTAATGGGAAACGAGTATCTTTGCTGCAATGTGATTAAAATGAACACTTCCGAGAACTTTAGTCCAAAATATAACTTCCAAAAACTTACGAACAAAAAGCGGGATCGCTACTAGAATTACAGTTTAAACTAGACAAAATCAAATATTTACGTAGGCTCAATGATATATTGAATCAAGCTAACCTGAGTTCCTTAAGGTCATTTCCAAATGGGAACCCCCGACCTCTATGTCGAGCATACGCCCATAGCTATTCAGCAACATTCAATTCTACTTTGTGGAATGCCAAATTTATATAGATTCCAATCCCTTTACTTGACAGTCCAGTCAACTGTGATTAATTTCGCAGCTAGCAGAAAAAGCAAAAAAAAAAAAGAAAAAAATAGTTAAGCAGGATATGGGTAAAGGCGAAGCTGTTGGTTCCTGACTTTTATACTACAGATGTCTAATATTTAAATTGTATTGCCTGCTAAAGACAACAAGACCAAAAAAAAAGTCACTTGTTAAGGGGTAGAGTTATTACAGAGGATGCAGGTCCATATCTGTCAAATCTCGTGCTGCAGTAATAGATTTTATACTAACCTCCGCTCTCTGGGCTTCAATGCGGCAAAAGAATATATACGAATCTCTTTGCCGAACGCTGGGTGCGGAGGTCGAAACTTGCAACCCCGTGTCAGCTGACCGGCCGACAGCCAACACGTTACGTGCAACACGTTACTTCTTATCCGTAACAATGGTCATACAGCCAGCGGGAGGCTGGACCCGAGCAGCTTCGCGCTACGAGAGTTAAAACTCTCCTTGCCAACTGCAAATGTATGGTGGTCTGACTTATAGTGTTCATCATTTCTTGATTCATCTCCTTCCTCTGATTCCCTCCTAAGCTGCATTCCGCGGCCATGCCTCTTTCTCTTAACCTGTCTTGGATGTAACTTTTCGTGATCGACTCTACATACCTTGTCCAGAGGGTGCGGAGAACACCTTTTTCCTCAAGTTCTATTGTTTGTGTGGTCAGATGGGTTCCCGTCGATGTGGTCGGCCCACTTGTTGGATCTTACTCCAGCATGTTTCGACCATATTATAATCATATAAGTTTTTTAGAAAATTCTTTAGCAGCGGGATCTATTCAGGATGGTCAAGACACTTTCTTAAACTTCCTCAGTAGTGGTTGAATCGGTGATGATCATCACGCCTGTGTATTACATCGAGGTAAGCCACAAGGTATACTGAGATGCCACCTGTGTCTCAAGTTTGAAGCTTTAAATTTCATTCCTCCGTTCTCGCAGACTGCTTGTCCATTGCATCTTGCAGAGAAATCCCTTTCGGATCCTCTCACTCCTGACACGAAATCGTGTGTTAAAAAAGAAAAGATGGCATCGCCTTCTTTTGTGTTCTCATCAATCAACTCCAGGAATTGTGAATCGACTGCAGTAATGCAAGTTCCTTGCACAATCTCCAGAGTGTGACGATGATGATATAGGTCCATGTTCGGAGTCTTTGTCAATTCCAGAGATATGCGGATGTCACATAGTGGGAAAATTGGCTTTAAAAAATCCTGTGCATTTGCCATCCATATTCTCAGTCTTTTCCCTTCTGTTCACTGCTCACTGAAAGGAGTACTGTGGTGCTTCTCGTCTTTCGCGATTCGAAAGATAGTTTGAATTTTTGTGATCGGCAGCCTTTGCTTAATGCTATGAATACCTAATACGTACAGTACTAAACAGCTTCCGTTGCGGTTTCACGTATGTAGCCCGACACAATTTTTAATGCCTCTCCTTCTATGCCTTCTCCAGGAATCGAGCTATGCCTTGGATAGCGTGGTTCTGCCCAGCCTCTAGGTGATAACTGCTGCAACCATCGCATAAGAGGGCAGATGGAGCAGCATTTGCCTCATATTAGCCGCCGCTGCCTTACACCTCACCAAAGGAAGACCTGTGTGTTTGCATTAATGATGATGTAAGTAACATGATCCCAAATGCCAAACGCTTGTCGAAAATGGTGCCCAAATATTTTCGTAAGTATACACTTTTCAGAGCTTAATCGTGAAGTATTGTATCATCTCCTTTCGCATGATGTGGTTGTCCAATGAATACCACAGAATACGTGGAATTTTTAGTTACCCCGTGCTCTTCGCACCAGTCACAAATTCTTTCCACTGTAGTGGTCAGAGCTCGAGAGTTGTCATCACGCCTCCTTAATGTGCATACACCAGTATGTCATCAGCATTTAATGTGAGGAACCTGCTATCTTCTGGCCTTGGTTGCAGGATTGCTACCGTCATAGTGTACAATATGTTAAGAGGAACAATTAAATAAAATTTGCCAGTAAAGGAGCTGTATTTGAACGTATATATTCGTATCCTGAGTTTGATGTTCGTTCCTTCCCGTGGCAGTGTCCATGATGTCGATGGGGATGTTGTAGGTATTTCCAAATAAAAAAAACAAAAACAGAATGTTGGCCGAGATGAAGTTCTCACCTGTTTATACAAACTGCCTATCAAATCATAAAATGTTTTCTTCTAAGATACGTGTGCGCTGTTGAAGGTCCAGAGTGGCTGCCACAAGATGCCATCTCTAAAAATACACCTGGATGCAATACGGACGTTCAGTATCCAAAGTAATACAGTAACGTAAAAATCGACGGATCATGAAATCTACAACACTAGGGCATGCTCCATGAATACGTGCTGGCGAACATGCATCATGAAAACGTGCCGCGAACAGGCATGCGACAAAGTTGTCGTCTCCACTCCCCAATCTGGATCAAACCTGAGACTGAACTGAGTCCTCTCCCCACCCACTTTTTTTTTCTGTTTTCAGAGAGGCATTACCTGATATTAGCCTTAATCTAGCTACTAATCCTGCTGTAGGGGGCTCCGACTCCTAAGAGGCCCCCATCGTGGAAGCTGCAGAGGCAGCAATTACGATCTATTGAAACGGACATATTGGGCATCTCTTAATTTTCATAAGTATCCTTATTAACTTAACCAAATTTAAAGACAAGCCTTAAGAACATTTATTCTTTAAACACTGAAGACGGATGGAGCTTAAATAGGCCTAGGAAAAGGAGCAGCCCTGAAGGGCAGATAAGAAAAGCGGTTCTTCATCTATATCCTGTTAACTGTTTGCATTCTCCGTTTTTATCCTTCTTTGATAGAGTTGGACATGAAGCGAGCAATGAAGGACGTGCAAGGGAACATGGCATAAATGGAGGAGAGAAAAATATGGTACCGCTACAACGTATTCAAGAGAGACTGGATAATATACATGAGAGACTAGAGAAGATTGCAGCTGGTGCCAGGGCGGATCCAGGAGATGTTAACGAATCATAGATTAGACTTTCCCAATTATGCCATCTGCTATATTGAATAATGCGGATAACGTGTAATCAGTCATGTCGGCTGTACCCACAACTAAACAAAGCCAATCAAACGACGTCATGCTGTGAGGATTGTCAGCGCTGCGTGAGCCACGGATTACGGTTGTCGTAAACATGGTACAGTATGGCGGCAGGGCTCAGTCGAACCACTTGAGTGGCGTTTTCACTTCAGTTTTCACACTTTTATGGCCTGTTCTCACCACATGAAGCTGTCAAGTTTGATTAATCATTCGGTCATTGTTTGCGCATTGGAATTTGGTAAAAATCTCGCCTCTTATATGGGAGGGGGAGAAGATTCATGGGAATTAATTTTCAATATTGATATAGTTTGACTTTACAAACTAAAATTCCAAGTGACTAATCCACAGGGTCGAGTTTGTGGACTATTCTGGACTAGATCTAGTTTGTCTGTAAGAGTTGACTTAGAAAATAGGGCTAGACGGGACCAGGGTTTTCTAATCAGTGATTATGCACGTTTCTCGAGTACTCGAAGGTCTTGAGGAACAACTGTCATTATTACAGTGTAAAGAATTCCCGGGAGGTAGTAAGGTTGGAGTGGGGATAAGGATTGAGTGAAGTGCACAGAGTCATTATAATCAAGTAAACATTGGTAACGTCTTGAGATATTCTTAGCTCCCGTCTATGGAGACCACATATGGACATAATATTTTGTTCAGTGTAAAACCCATTCTCAACTGCCCCTATTTCAAAGTCTGTCCTCTATGGAATGATCACATGGATAGTCCAAAATCAGTTAACTTTAATATGTGGAATACAGAAAGCGCCTGCCACTCTTATAGCAAAATGCAATGTGATCTAACTTCGTAGGACTGATAAAAGCGTCCGTGTCACTAAGACTTGGGGGCCAGTGCATCCCTAACAATCAGGCGTCCACTGTGGTTCATAGTCAGATGAAAATGTCATACAAGATAAAATCCGGCGCGACGAGAAAAAATTAGGAAATTGTGCATTTTAAAATTACACTTGGGAAGACAGTTTATGTTGATCATACAATCGTATTCAGTGCAAAATCTGTTGAAAAGAGTCTTGAGGCAATGCAGCGAATACACCCCCATAATAATTCTCATGTGTACATAGACATAAAAAATATTCACGCACACGCTATTCAGAAGGAGAAAACATCTTGAAATCGAAAGAAAGATTATGGGTTTATTTGTAAAGTTTGGGGTTTAAGCGCTGGAATCTTTTCACACGGATGCTGATGTTTGGATTGCCGTGTTTTTTGTTTTTTTCCAGTGTATAGCTTAAGGTCGCAAACACAAGTGGATGTGATATGGAATCCCTCGTTAAACAATCTGAGAACTTTAGCCCCTATAAACAGCCCCTCTCTCTCTCCCTCTCTCCCCCTCCCTCCCTTCCTCCCTCCTTCTCGCTCTCCCTCCCTCTCTCTCCCCCTCTATTTCTCTCTTTCATTTCCGAGCAGTATATGGACTATTGGCGTTAAGATTAGAATGAAACATCTCCCCCTCTGTGTGTGTGTGTGAGTGTGTATATATAATTTATACTACTATACACACACTACTACCTTGTCTGTTTAGTTAGTTGCAAATGTTCTCCTGATGAAGCCCCCACGGGCGAAAATTTGAGACAATAAACTCAAGATTAACCTGTTAATGCGGTTGTACCTTTTCTTATGGATATATATATA
>JAWQUT010000007.1:1892279-1965479 GCA_033807755.1 Ellobium chinense | reverse complement strand
ATGGGTTCGATTCTATCTGTCTTCTATAATATAAGAAAACAGAATACACAGAGTAGCACAATACAAAATAATAGCATTACATTCTATCTACGTATTACAGTATTTACAATCATTTATTATCTAATATCTTTTTCTTTTCTTTTTTTTTTAAATTTTAAACAGCTTCTTCTCTTGAGATCTCATGCATGCTGCAGAACGTTTACAATAATTTTATTCTTCATAGAAGCAAAGTTTAAAAAAAAAATTAAGAATCAAGATAATATGACATACTTACTGTTTCGATCACAGAAGAGTTTACGTCAAGACCAAATGTACTGCCCATATATTAAAAAAAAATATCGAGCAAAACAATGAGATTAAGGAACATAATTTATGGAATTAAATAGCAACCAGCGAACAGCTGTTAAAGTTTTACTACATTTAATAAAAACTTTATCACCATCAAGTTTGGTTGGTTACCACATGCAAGCCATTTCACAAAATTCAGTATCTTTCTTGGCAATTTTCACACCAGTCCATCTGAAGAAAAGAAACTTGAAAATCTTGCCAATCCTCAGTCTCCTTCCGCGGCCATTCAGAAGAGTTGATAGACCGTAAAATCAACGTTGCAACCGCTCTGTGCAAACAGTCCCTACTATAGCAGCAAACAAAAGATGTTTGAGTTGCCCCCACATCGCTTCATCGTGCCTGTCTATTTAAAATGGGCATCCTGCGCGCAAGCGTTAAACATGGGCTTGACATTTATTTTACTTGATATTTAAAGACTTGGACTTTCATTAGTTAAAAAAATATGACGACCTATACAAAAAAAAAAGAAAGAAATTCAGCCTGTGATTGTAGCTTGCCCTTGCGAAATAGATGTGCTCATTTTTTGCCGTTATGATACAACTGTGTAAAACCACAATGTCACATGAAGTTCTCCACATTTCATGTTTTTATCCCATTCATCTGAAGTGGAGACATGTTTCAAATACGCCTACTCCTTCTTGATAATCTATTTCTGTGTCAGAAACGGATGTGTTGCGTAAGCCTTTTAGTAAATGACCCACAATCCACCCATTCTATACAGCCCCTTTTATTCCACCGTTACCCTCCCCCCCTTCTCTCATAAAAACATCACAGACAGATACGCAGACATACACACACACGAGCGTACACACACACTAGCGTACACACACACACACACACACACACACACACACACACACACACACACACACACACACAAGCAGCCCTCTTTTTCTTTCACGGACTTTTGCTTGACTGCATTTGACTAAGAAAGTAGAGCTAGTCTAGACCAGGGTTGTGTAGATTCCTCTTAAGTCTTAACATGATTTTAATTTCCCAATCCAATACCTTGTCCAAACTGGTATTAAAAGCCAACACCAGCATCTATGGGAAGACTGTTTTGTTTTTTTTTTTAAATTCAAATTTTCAGTTCCAGGATTTTGAAATGATTAAATAAAATCCAGGATCAATATCACTCGAAACTTTGAAATGGAAATTGACGAAGGACTAAACAGAGGGAATATCAAACTAATTTAAAAAGCAGAATGCATTCAGGAAACACCAGTAAAATATTCTTAATTTAAACCTTATGGCACAGAAAATTAAATGTTTAAAAAAAGTCGTAATTTGCCTCAATAAAACGTAGAGCTACAACATTCTCTTCGTCAAGCAGCTCTTCAGTGGCTTTGCAAGATTAAAAGTGGCCCCATAAGAGCGAATCCTTGGTGTGCCGAGGGCCATGAATCGGTTACACAAGAAGGAACAAAGTGATCCAAGAAATACAGTCATGGTTTCAAATATAGATTGCTCTGTGTTGTCGAAACACTCCTGACCTTCTGAATCTAAACACTTCCCCAAGTTTTCCTGTTATCGGTAAGGCCAGATTTGACTAATAAATGTGAACCTGGCAATAACGGAATGATTTAGTTCGTTTCAACTAAATGAATTTTCCTACCCAGTCTTCATTAATTTTTGCTCAAAATGACTCATTGTTGGTACATTGCAAGTAAACAGATTACAAGTTGAGACGAGAAATGAGATGAGATAATATTTTATTGTCCAGAGGCACATTTGATTCGCTTTGCATGACAATTTCACAGTTAATTTCTTAACAATATTACATTTCACATACGTGCATTAAGGGGGAAAAAATATACTGAATTACAAAGGTGCACCACGCCCGCTACACGCATACACTCATTCATACATAAAGCCACAATATTCTTTGACAGAGAAAGATGAAGGTCTGAACCGACAATGCCATCATACTTAGTGTTATTTAAAGCAACAAAAATGGTGATGAAGACGATGATGATGACGATGGCAGAAGTCTGATGGAAGATGGTACAAATGATCGTCTATCTCTCTCTCTCTCTCTCTATTAGCTTTAATAAGAAAGTATCTACAGCTTCGTGCTGATTTTGAAATTTGCACTGCAAGAGGGTGAGATGTATCTTTATGATGTTATTTACTTTCTTAAGGCAGGTATTAGCGTACGTAGTATCTAAGTCGCTGAATTCGTCAGATGAAAATTTTCCCGCCTTTTTTGTCAATCTATTTAACTTATCGTTATCCTGTACTTTGATGTTCCCGCCCCAGCATGTGATACAAAACAAGATGATATTTTCTATTGCTGATTTATAAAAGAGAGAGATAAGTGTTTTGTCAATATGAAAGGATTTCAACTTTCTGAAGAAATACAAGCCATTATTTGCCTTTGCGTGATCATTAGAAGTGTACTCATGCCAATCAAGCTGGTTATCAATTGTTACACCAAGATATTTATAACTTGTTACTTCTTCTACTATTTCATTCTTTATTACAACTGGCACAAAGGGTTCCTTTTTATTACGAAAATCTCTTATGAGTTCTTAATTTTTTTGACATTGAGTTGTAGAAAGTGATCATCACACCTTGTGGTGAACTTCTCTATTGCACATCTGTATGATGTTTCGTCGGATGTTATAAGACCTTGTATTGTTGAGTCATCAGCAAATTTGATAAGATGGACATTATCCTCGTGTGCCCTACAATCACTTGTTTCACAAACAAACGGTAACTTTTATTTGTTCACACTCCATAATGAATACCAAATTGTCCAGATGGCCATTATATGTCATAGATGTAGATCGTGGTGTCATACACGTAGACCACAATGTAGACATACAGTATGAGGTGGATGAAACACGATAACAGTTAGTGCGTAACCACACGTGAACCGAGCCAGTTATTGTAATGGACGAAGTCCGAAGGAATGACTAGCCACGAAGAAAAGCACGAGGACATTTGCCACTGATGATGCAAACATGCTGATTTGTTTTAGCTACACAATTTAAATTTTGCCTCTCGATGTTCATATGATATATGTGGCCGTATGCATAATCCTTACGTTAGTTAACGTACTGCGGTAACCACGGGAAACTCCCAAAANACACACACACTCGCGCACACACACACACACACACACACACACACACACACACACACACACACACACACACACACACACACACACACACAAGCAGCCCTCTTTTTCTTTCACGGACTTTTGCTTGACTGCATTTGACTAAGAAAGTAGAGCTAGTCTAGACCGGGGTTGTGTAGATTCCTCTTAAAATGATTTTAATTTCCCAATCCAATACCTTGTCCAAACTGGTATTAAAAGCCAACACCAGCATCTATGGGAAGACTGGTTTTTTTTTGAAAATTCAAATTCTCAGTTCCAGGATTTTGAAATGATTTCAATAAAATCCAGGATCAATATCACTCAATACTTGAAACTTTGAAATGGAAACTGACAAAGGACTGAACAGAGGGAATATCAAACTAATTTAAAAAGCAGAATGCATTCGGGAAACACCAGTAAAATATTCTTAATTTAAACATTATGACATCGAAAATTAAACGTTTAAAAAAAGTCGTAATTTGCCTCAATAAAACATAGAGCTACAACGTTCTCTTCGTCAAGCAGCTCTTCAGTGGCTTTGCAAGATTAAAAGTGGCCCCATAAGAACGAATCCTTGGTGTGCCGAGGGCCTTGAATCGGTTACACAAGAAGGAACAAAGTGATCCAAGAAATACAGTCATGATTTCAAATATAGATTGCTCTGTGTTGTCGAAACACTCCTGACCTTCTGAATCTAACGACTTCCCCAAATTTTCCTGTTATCGGTAAGGCCAGATTTGACTAATAAATGTTAACCTGGCAATAACGGAATGGTTAAGGTTCATTTCAACTAAATCACTTTTCCTAACCAGTCTTCATTAATTTTTGCTCAAAATGACTCATTGTTGGTACATTGCATGTAAACAGATTACAAGTTGAGATGTGATGATATTTTATTGTCCAGGGGCACATTTGATTCGCTTTGCATAACAATTTCACAACATTTCTTAACAATATTACATTTCACATACGTGCATTAAGGGAAAAAAAAACATACTGAATTACAAATGTGCACACGCCCGCTACACGCATACACTCATTCATGCATAAAGCCACAATATTCTTTGACAGGGGAAGATAGAGGTCTGAACCGACAATGCCATCATACTTAGTGTTATTTAAAGCAACAAAAATGGTGATGAAGACGATGATGATGACGATGGCAGAAGTCTGATGGAAGATGGTACAAATAATCGTCTATATCTCTCTCTATTAGCTTTAAGAAGAAAGTATCTACCGCTTCGTGCTGATTTTGAAATTTGCGCTGCAAGAGAGTGAGATGTATCTTTAATGATGTAATTTACATTCTTAAGGCAGGTATTAGCGTACATAGTATCTAAGTTGCTGAATTCGTCGGATGAAATTTTTTCCACCTTTTTTGTCAATCTATTTAACTTATCTTTATCCTGTACTTTGATGTTCCCGCCCCAGTATGTGATACAAAACAAGATGATACTTTCTATTGCTATTTATAAAAGAGAGAGATAAGTGTTTTGTCAGTATGAAATGATATCAACTTTCTCAAGAAATACAAGCGTTTATTTGCCTTTGCGTGATCAAGAGAAGTGTACTCATGTCAATCAAGCTGGTTATCAATTGTTACACCAAGATATTTATAATTTGTTACTTCTACTATTTCATTCTTTATTACAACTGGCACTAATGGTTCCTTTTTAATACGAAAATCTATTATGAGTTCTTTAGTGTTTTTGACACGGAGTTATAGAAAGTGATCATCACACCATGTGGTGAACTTCTCTATTGCACATCTGTATGATGTTTCGTCGGATGTTATAAGACCTTGTATTGTTGAGTCATCAGCAAATTTGATAAGATGGACATTATCCTCGTGTGCCCTACAATCACCTGTTTCACAAACAAACGGTAACTTTCATTTGTTCACACTCCATAATGAATACCAAATTGTCCAGATGGCCATTATATCTCATACATGTAGTCTAGATCGTGGTGTCATACACGTAGACCGCAATGTATACATATAGTATGAGGTGGATGAAATGCGATAACAGTTAGTGTGTAACCACACGTGAACCGAGCCAGTTATTGTAATGGACGAAGTCCGAGGGAATGACTAGCCACGCCTACCTGTGATATGAGCAAAGAAAAGCACGAGGACATTTGTCACTGATGCTGCAAACGTGCTGAATATGTTTTAGCTAATTTTGCCTCTCGATGTTCATATGATATATGTGGCCGTATGCATAATCCTTACGTTAGTTAACGTACTGCGGTAACCACGGGAAATTCCCAAAAAACGTTAGTAGTGTAGTTAACGCTGTACGTTAGTTAACGCATGGATTATGCATACGGTCACCAAACTTGAATGTAGCACAACCTACCTGGTTGACATGAAACGACAATAAACAACGAATAAGTAAATATTACGAGATATTATTTGAAGTCGAATGCACACAATGCCGATTAACTCTCCGCTTAGCAGCAACTGTTGTCATACTCCTATGGAGTTGTGATTAGACGGCCAGATTTTATACTAAGGAATAAAACAGGTATGGCACTGGATTCATTCAATCTTGATCCCTTCTTAGACAGATGTTTTCCCAGCTCTACCGAGTCTCCTCATTCTTTCTTCTTCGTCTGTTTAATTTCAATGATATTAAGAAGGCTGTCAAACCTATGGCGACATGTGTTTTGTCCTATGTCTCCATATGAACAAGCAAAGACAGAGAACATTCATTCAAGAGTTATCCCTACAAATGATTAAGTCTCCTGTATGTTCTAACTTCCGGTGAGCGGTACTGCCAGTTTGCTCCAAAAATTCGCTCAAAAACCACGGCAAGCTCATAGACAGATTGGGGAGTTATAATGTAAATTGGTGCAGCATAGCTGAATCGACTCAACGCTGGTCTTAAGATTAAAAATGTCAGGAATTCGATACCTACCATGGTCATATTGTAATTGCCTTTGGAAAATATTTCACACAACTTTTCCTCTGTCCATCTTTCTGCAAAGTGGATAACTGGCTATGCGCAGTGAAAGATATCAGAATCACCTGTAAGTGGCAGTGGCTGCCTACTTCCATGGAGCTGAGAAATTAATTACTGAATGATCTGGTCCAGTGGAAAATGATACTATGAAGTCTTGTGAGTGGGTATTGCCGGGATACGAGACTTAATCAAGAGTACTATTATCCTGAAGATAAAATATGAAGACACGATCACAGACATTTCCTAGTTTCACATAATTTTAATATAAAACGTAGCCCCTGAAACAAAGTTGACCAAATGAGCGATTATGTGCACGGAATGATAGATTGTTCCATCGTGTAGTCCATTGCAAATGACCCACTCATTCTTCATATTCGTAGTGAATCATAAATATGAAGCTTTCATTATGAACTGTAACAGCCGGGACCAGTATCAATCTACACTTCGAATTAATGCACTATCGACCACCCTTACCTCCTGAGTGTATTGCTGGTCTACAGAAATACATTTGTATTGTAATGAAAATACACTTTGTGATAACTGTTTATAAAATGTTTGACATTATACTGCAGATGGAAGATAGAAATATCATTATAATTTATATTGAATATAATACAATAGTGTTGACTTTCTAGTCTAGATCTGGATCTACATGTAAAAGGACTAAAAAAACCTCTTGTGAATGGGTCGATAAATATAGCTGTCAAAACATTGCTTCTTCTTTTCCAATCCTGTTCCCAACTCTAAACCAAGCACTAGATAGGAGAATCCCAGAATATTGCCGAGTTACAGAAAAAAAAACAACCAAACAGTCTTACGACAGTCCTTACATGTTACCATTTATGAACGCTTCAAACGTGCTTTCTCTCTCTTAAAGGGACAGGGGTAGATATATTTTGTTTCACAGCTTGAAAAACTCATATTATTTTTACAAAAACTTTGATAAACCGCATACGTAAATATTCTTTCCGCCCGACCATTTCTAAGAAACTACAACCATACTGTCGAACTTTTCAGCCTCTGTACGCTGCCATTATCATGTTGTGTGACGTCATATGGCGAGAAAAGCTAGCAGACGATTGGTCCAGACACATGGGCAATCTCTAGACCAACCGTCGGTTAGCCTATCTCGCTGTTTGACGTCACGCAGTACGAGTAATGACAGCGCGCAGGATGAAAATCACGATATTCCTGCGGTGTTTTCTCGGGACTGTCAGGCAAAGGGAGAAATATTTGCAGTTTAAATTTTATGAAAAAAAAAATAATGTGGACTTTTTAGGCTGTGAAGCAAATAACTTCCTCTGTTCCTTTAACTAACACGAGCCTACCTCACTGGCTTTCCGGTCTCCTGTTCATCCAGATATGCTGTTGGCTNGGGGAAGGGTAGGGGAGTGTAAATGGTAACACAGGTGACTCGTGCCTAACTTTAGGCATGGGTAAGCAAAACTCGTTTTTCTAGGTACTCGCGAATCCTAGTCCTTAGCTACACGGGACTCGCGAATCCGAGAGCAATTCCAATTCCTGAAGTGTTTAAGGAAATGTCATGGGATGGTGATGCACCGCAAACAGGTTCAAATTTCCCTGTAGGGCTACCATGACTCTAGGAGACATTAAAGACAGCCAAATAATCCCAAAGGCGTTGCCCTGCTTGGATAGTCCTGGGCTGTAAACATCAGCAACATTGTAATCAATATATAATACTTGTAATCAGTGTCCATTTAACCGGTGGCTGATTAAGGACACTTGCAGTCAAACAAGCATGTGTTACAAGGGAACACTGATGTTGTCATCGTGCGTAAGGAAATTTATACAGCTTTGTCTTATTACAGGTTATTGAAAGAAAACGAGTTACTAAAATTTTCTTTGCTTCCGATGAGTTACCATTAAGCGGAGGAGTTGACTGTAATGCCAGTATTATCAAACCCTTTTTCGATTCTGCACAGCCCTTGTCTAGACTTCCTTGTACTTCATATCGTTTGTTTGTGAAACGAGTGATATACCACTCTGATGCCGGAGACAACGATGACCACTATATTACAGCACTTTATTTAAAGATTCAAGTCCAGATCTTTATTTGGCATTGTAACAGTTGTTACAAAATATGGTGAGATAGCCATCATTTGACGCATCAGCGGGCAAATGGATACCCAGTCAGCCAAATGGGCAGACAAACAGAAAAATGGACAGACAATCAGATATACGGATAGATATATCAACATCCCAATTCGAGAAGTATTAAAAGCCTACAGAGATCAAAGACAATTCACCATCGTCATGGCAAAATTAAAGTGGATAATGATAATTTGTGGAGCTCACTTTGGAAGTCATGTATTCTGTCATAATTTTTGTTTTTAACAGGACAGAGAGATTTTTATAGAGTATGGTTTTGACACAACATCTACACGCCTGATCAAGATTGTATGTACATGCAGATCTAATACATACAATACACATGTGCATAATATAACATAATAAACATGTATTCTTACCTTTTCACTTACCTTTTTTTACCTGGTGGCTCTCAAATTATCCAGCTATTCTTTAGTTACTTCCAGCACAAACTTCCAGACATAAGCGTTAACCTTGAGTATATCCTGGACCTGTCTTAAACACACACATTCCTTCTTCCTTGTTTATTATTCTCTTAGTGTTCAGTTCGTCCACCCCTATTAAGTCACCTCCAACTAGTAAGGCAGGTAAGGAAACAGGTAGTGCGAGCCGATGTCACAGCCGGGTGCTGTTCCCTGGTTGCGGTCCTGAGACTTGAGGTCTAACAGCCGGACAGGGGCAGTGGACGGTCAGGTCATTGTGTTACTGGTAAACTACCCTTTCGTGACTAGCTGACGGAAGGCAGGGGGAAGATAGGAGGTGTGTGTGTGTGGGGGGGGGGGGGGGGNGGGGGGGGGGGGGGGCAGGTGGAGATTAGCAGAATACGTCACAAAGTCCTCTCACTTAATACCTATCCTTCTCTCGCTTTCACCTCTCGTGTTATTTCATTCATTCTAGTCCTTCCTCTTTAAAGGTTTTACTTTCGCTTGTTTTTTAGTTGTGTCCTATAATTTCTGTTTCTCTTCATTCCTTTCTTCTCGCCTCTAAAACCCCTTCTTCACTGCTCTTCTGGCGTCTCCTCACCCGTCTTTTTGTGACTATACACAGAAATGATAAAAGACGAAGACGCATCAAGATTAATTCAGAACATGCCTGAGACTGGGAGAACGTTGTAGAACGCCATACATACAAACTAAATAGCTATATTCTTTGTTATTAACTGGTTCATGTGTGTACCCTGCAGCTGTTGGATTTGAATGCTAGATAGAGTAGATTGATTGACTGGTTAATTGATCAGTAGAATGAATTATTGACTGATCGATTGACTGACTTATGAGCTGGTTGGTTGGATTGAATTACTACTTGATAATAGTATAGTCTATTATTTTTATTTGATGTTTGATCTGTTCCGTCATTAAATTTGTCATTTGTAAATATGTACCACGTTGCAGAGTGGGTTCTTTTTCTCAATAAACCTTGTAAATCTTGATAAGAATACATTCAATTTCTCTGGCTTGGAAACAGAAGAGGAAGTCAAGAGGATTTCGTCCACACTGGATCTCAGCGACATGGTGAACACGGGAGATAGCTGCGGTTTCCAAACTTACCCTGCCATCCATAATTATGTCCCTTGATCGTCTACCTTTTGGTCTGTGGCACATAATATTATCATGTAGCTTCCTTCTTTGGCTTTAAATTTAAGGGCAAATGTTACCAAGTCGTCTATGATGTATTGATGTTTGTTTTTTAAAAAGTATTTTGTATTTCATTGTGGACGTTAATGTTCTTCCACTGCCCTATCTTTTAGTGGGAAGAAAATAAAAAGGGGGAAAGGGTGGGTGAAGGGTGGTCATTCACAAAAATGTTTCACACATTCCTTTCAAAGACACAGCCTCTCCTTCTGACTTGGTTCCAAAGTTTTTATTAGTTTAGTTTTGAAAGGGGAGGGGTGGGTGGGGAGAAAGGGTGATCCATCGCAAAAATGTTTTAACTAATTCATTTCTCCTTCTGACCTGGTCCCCAGGTGTATAGTAGTTTCGTTTTCACCGCTTGCTTGTACCCACACTTCATAGATTTTATTTTCTTGAACGATTTTTTTGTTGTTAATTGGATGCCTTTTTCCAAACCACAGGTCGCTTCATATCTTTTCACACTTTTACGTTGGCTGGAAGGGCCCATGACGGGGGTGAGGGGATTTCATATACCGGAATAAGATGATCAGTCTTTAGACACAGTAAATAACTGAATGATCTAGCAGGCTAATAGGTGCCAGAGATCTTTTGTATGACCTCTCAGTAAGTTTTCGCCTTCGACACCGTCTTTAAGCAAACATGCTTTAGTTCATGCCAGTGGTTATGTCGCCTATACGCTTTCCTAGTGATACGTTAGTGTAAGATAGATGAAACACCTTACAGTACTTACACACTTCCGAACACACTAGTCACCCGCGATGCCCTTTCGAATCTCTCCACTCATTTACATACAACACATCGCCATATTCATTCTTACTTACCTTATTCGTACACAGATATGTGTGTTAAATGTGAACAACACTAAGTTGTTTAAATTACTGTAACCTTCCATTTAACTTCTTTTTTTCTTTTAAAACAAATATAGAGTTTTGACATGTTATTTCCCAATTTTACAAGCTTAACCACATCTACCTAACAGTTTTGCATAGAGCAACAGATTAAGAGCACTAAATTTCTCAAACCTCAAAAGAAAAAAAACCAACGTGTTAATAATGAATTAGTGAAAACATTTTTTGTGATGGGCCACCCTTTCTCCCCATTTCCCACCCCCTTCCCTTTTCAAAACTAGCTGAGGATCCCGACGCTGCCGCGAAAGAAGGAGGAAGTGGGGAATACTAAAATAATGTCAACTAAATATTGTTTATGTTGTGTGTTGCTCCACCTCCTCCCTCACCCCCAATTATAGATACTCTTTACAAGATCTGTGGGAATGTGAACACAGCCAAACACAAAATGATGGACTTTATCCTTGTATCTTTCCTTATATCAGTCATATTCTTGCCGCTGCGGCAACCAGCGTATCTCTCGAACATATTGTAATCAGTGACAAGCATTAAAAAGACAAATGATAACACTTATCATAATTAATACTTATCCTAATTTAATACCGGTTTCTACTTCAAGTGGGTGGAAAGTATAACGACCGACTTGTATGCAGCACTGTGTTCTGTCATATACGGCTTTCTTGATTTGTTTGGGATTCCGTGAGAATTTACCATTTCCCACTTTGTCTCCTGTTGGATAATACGAGGGATTTTTAGTTTAAAAAAAAAAAAGTATAGGCATCCATTGAAACTGTCCTTCATTTCTTTGTCTATTATAGGCCTACTCCTTAGGGCAAATGCTGCATTAGGAAAAGAGCGTCCTTTCTGAATCACTCTGCTCATCTGGAGTACCCTATCTATAGTGTCTTTCAATCGGTTTAGAATACTTGGGATCAGGACCCAAGTGTGGCCCAGTCCCTTTAGAGTGTCAGAAAGTCAAAGAGCCGAAACACTTGTTAGATGGGGGTGTCTTCCTCTGAAGATCTTCTGTTGCCTTGCTCTTCTAGTAAGAGAGTTTCCTTTTTTATTCTTATGTCCTTCAATCGGTTTAATATTATAGCAATGCATAGAACTTTGCTTATTTCAGGGTAATGAATAACAATAGTTGTCATGATGATTACTGTGGTAAATTGACTTCAGTATTTAAAGAAAAGAAGATTTGTACTGAAGAATTATTTCGTACTGAAGACTGAAGTATTATGCCAACTGACACCTGCCCATCTGTCTGTTACATTTGCTAGTTATGGCACCTCATTTAGGTTTTATTCTAAGAACTGAAACACTATTGATCTCTGCTTTGTCATTTGGTGACGGACCCAACACCACGGTCATTTCTTAAATATTTTCTCTTTTCAGTGGTGGGCAAATGCTATATTTGGCTATACTCGTCCGATATCTCAGACCTTTACTTTGCTGAGGAAGTCTATTTATCTGATGAGGTCTATTCATCAGCGCCTGGCGCGTGCAATGTGATGCCGTCGTTGCTATCTAAGAACTCATTATATGAACCTAATCCGCATTAGAAGCCTCTTGAATTGCGTAACACTGAAGTTCCACTATGAAATGCCAAGGCCCATTCTGACCCCAAGAGGAAAATGCGATTAACAGCCTGGTCTTTCAAGTACTAAGTAGGTTACAGACTTCTACTCAATTGGCTGAAAATAACGTGCTGTTACATGCCTTAAGAAGACAGATTGTGGAGAATGGGCCCTAGATTTGTGAACCTACCTGCAAATTATTTTACATTCTCTCCTGATTTTGTAAATTAAACCTGAAGTTTGGGTCATTCACTTCGGTTTTGGTGTGGCCTTCTGTGCGGAGCACATGTCGTTAAGGAAACTGGTTAGCTTATTTACACCTTTCGATGTATCATTTCGCAGTTCGAAAACGAACTGCAAGATCTATATTTTGAACATAATTTTTAATAAGGTTATTGAAATCTGCAAATAATTAAAGAAGACTTAGAGATTGTGGAATTTCTTGTAAGTGACAGTAGAGAAAACATTTTATTGGCTCAAAGTTCAAAGAGGGAAATTGAATTAGGCTTCTGTAACCAGTAGAGTCACGGGCAAACACATTTCATAGTAATGAACTTTCACATTCATAGTAATCAGAAACTGATGAGAAAGAAAAAGAAACAACAAAAGGATTCAAAAGAAAAATGGATGGATCAAAACATTTCAATCACACAGTGTCCTTCTTTCAATAACTGGTCCATTGCATTTTCTTTTGGCCTCGTGGTTTGATGTGAGGTGGTGATGGTCGGAGGATAGGCTGGAGGGAGAGGGAAGGAGAGTACATTGATGGTGTTTAGGAGAGTTGATATAGCATTCACTGAAAGGTTGGTGATGGATTTTAGGACATTCCAGCAGGACACTCCTTTGATATGTGGACAGGGCTATAGATAGACTATTCCGTGGAGAGTAATTTGGCTGGACAGCCAAACGGTAACGAGTTCGCGTGCGACAAAGCTCAGCAACATGCTTTTGACCCAAATCAAAAGAAACTGAAACCATCTATAAACAGGTTCGTGTGAAGGCTGAATCTACCTCCAGACTTTGAACCGGCATGATAGATCACTGGTCAACAAAGATTTTTCCACTTGACAACCAGTATGCTTACTTTATGTTTTCTGGTACGCTGATTTCAAATCTGAAAACCGTTGTTTTTTTTCTATCACGTCAGGTTTTTAGTTATTGGCCATTTTATGTCTATAAATCGATATTTTTGCAATATCGAGTACACATTTTGTCCAGCAATACCTCCAACTGTAAAATGAATATAGGAATGATGCAATAACTAAAATAGTGGTATGGAATGATGCCATAACTAAACTACTGTAGGCCTAATTTTCAATGATGCAGTCAAGCTCATGCAATAAAGCTCACGTAATCAAGGTGGTATATTGCAATACAATGAATGGGCCTATTGTTTTATTGTTGCCACATCGTGGTAGAGGGATGTCGGCTGTCCAAGCTCTACTTCACTAATGTTATTTACTCTTTGAAAAGACAATGAGCGCTGGATTAAGAGGCTGGGTAAATCATCCTGACAGTTTTTGCTATATATGTGGAAATTTACTCCACAAGATCAGCGCAAGAAGCTAAAAGTAAAGTGAAACTTGCATACAGACATTATTTCGGATGTAAAATTGGTGATAAAGACAAACCATAGGTACCTCATGTGGGTTGCATGGCCTGCTATCCTGGACTATTGAAGTGGTTTAACGGCCAATGACAAAAACACGCCTTTTGCTGTACCGTTGAATCTGGCGAGTATAAACAGATCATCACACTGACTGTTACTTTTGCACGATGAAAATTGTGGGTTTCTCAAAGAAAAACCAGTCAAATATTGCATACCCAGAGTGCTGCTCAGCATTGAAACCAGTGCCTCATGACGAAGAGAATCCTGTACTCCTTCCACATGCAGGACTGTTTGATGATAGCAATAGTACAGATGATGATTGTTTCAATAGTGCTGCCGATGGTGATGATGAATTTAAAGCAGAAATTAATGAAAAGATGCCGCACTTGATTAATCAAGAAGAGCTTAATGACTTAGTCAGAGGTCTTTCCTTGTCCAAAGAAAAGACTGAAGTGCTCTCCTCTCGATTACAGCAATGGAATCTTCTACAAAAAGGTACCAGAATAACTGTGTTTCGTAGTCGCCACGCAAATCTTGTGTCCTATTTTCAAATGGAAAATAGCGTTTGCTTCTGTAAATAATGTTAATAGTCTTATGAACGGGCTTGGGCATGATCACGTCCCAAATGAATGGAGACTTTTTATTAAATTCAAGCGAGGCAAGATTGAAAGCCGTGCTGTTACACAATGGCAACAGTAAGCCTTCTGTGCCACTGGCGCATGCAGTGGGTGTTTAAAGGAAACTTATGAATCAATGGACTTTCTTCTTAAAGTGTGCCAGTGCGCAAACCACAGCTGGAACATTATTGTAGTGATCTCAAAGTAATATCTTTACTTCTTGGACTGCAGATGGGATATACCAAACATATATTATGTGTTTCTTGGGATAGTCGTGTTGATGCCAGCCATTATATCAGAAAACAATGGCCAGGAAGGAGTTGGCAAGTACAATGTTCAGCATATGCCTCTGGTAATTCCACAGAAAGTGTTCCTGCCCCCGCTTCACATAAAACTGGGATAATGAAAAACTTTGTCAAAGCTAGGGACAGAAACGGATACGGCTTTCAATATTTCTGGACAATAGTCCTGGACTCCTCATTTTGATGTCTTCCTACGATAATGAAATCTTAGTGAAAGACCAATATCTTAGTGTCTTCCGCTTGCGAGCTGATCCTCGTTACAGGCTCGAAAAATCAACTGGTGGATTTGGGTACACTACTAATCAGCTCAGTTCAGCAAAGATTTCGAAATCAAAGAGATTCGATTTCATTGCATCTCCGTAAAAGAACCCCCTCCGCCGGATAAGTCCTTTCTTGAATAGGTCCTACTACAGGGAGAACTTCATGTAGTTAGTTGTTATTGTTGTTGGAACTGTACTGTTGTACATGTATTACCTTTATCTTGACTCGGGGGATGGATCCACTGGTTTGTTTGTTTGTTTGTTTGTTTGTTTGAATAATATACCGTTTATTAAGTGCGGACAAAGAATAGCCTCTCATTTATCCAAACGAAGAAGTCTTAAATGTCGGATATCCAACCACTTAATGATCTGTTTCTCAAGCGAGCCATTTTCCCCTACTGACTCACTCCATAAACTCGGATTTCAGCTAACTCTAAGCCAATCTACCTACAATGGTCAAGGAATTGACAGACACTCAGGTCTGCAACAAGCATTTTGTGCCCTGCCGTACTGGTTCAGATTTGGTCTGACCAAAAAGACATGACAGTGTGACATCAATTAGATGTTAATCTATCGAGCATTTGGTCCGGTACTTTCTAGTTTTCTGCCGGACCTGGACAGGACTGGCGGTTTGGTATTTTATTTAGCTGGGTATTCCTCTACGCCTACATTGTTTATCTCGCCTACATTGTTTATCTCGCGAGCCACAGTCAAACCAAGACAGTACTCAAGAAGTATCGAACGACATACTGAATGTTTGTTACGACATACTGAATGTTTGTTACGACATACTGAATGTTTGTAACAGTTTATCAGTCTCAGTGATGTAGATCAGCGGGCACTTACTTCCTCCATCCTTCTCTCCCCCCTCCCTCCCCCTTTCTTCCTTTCCCTCTCCCCCGAATCTGAATCCATTCGTGCCATTGCCATTTCCAAGAATGTTGCTGTTAGATTAATTTGTTTATAAACAGGAAGTGGACTGAGCCCCGCATCGTTATTGTCATTGCTGTACATTGTGATATAGAGCTCTACAAACCAAATTCTTCGCGCTTCTTTATTCACAGTAAAATATACTGTTACCTTGTTTTGTCTACTTACGTATTTGACATGCATATCTACTTGATGACAAAAGTGAGCCTTACGTGATTTACCTACTTTATCCTAATTCTTATTTTCTTGAAGACAATTAGGGGTAACGTTACATATTAACACATTATGGAGATTATTTTCAGATGCAGTAATTATCAGGACTTTTTTTAAAAGCACCATATTTGACATTGATTGTTTAAGCGATTCACATTCATAAAAGAGTCACAGGATGGAAGGTTTATCTCCTTTTAAATCTCTATAATTGTCCATGTTGGTGTTGCTGAAGCTAAAGTGGTCGCTATTGGAGTATTAGCTTTCGTCAGAGTGAAATAGCAGTGGTGCCAGTATTTATAGTAGTAACTGCAGTAGTAATAGTAGTGGTAGTTATGATTGTAGTAGAAAAAGCAACAGCAAAACTTAAATAATGTAACTTTAACTTGCCACGGAGCAAGCTGCCGCTATCATTTTGCAAGCGCCGACCATGAACATTCGAGTGTAGCTTTCACTACTACCAGTCAGGTGTATATTACACGGAGAAATGGGAATGAATTGCTTTCTCAGGGACATTGACGAAAAGATGTGAACCCGACTCGTCTTATCCTGGCTTCGGGATGCATGCTTTGTAAAAGTTACCATCTCAGCTGTCTATGTTTAGCACATAAGATTTTGTTGAGCAATAGCTACTTAAGCCTACCGTTTACGTGTATTTGCTTTTAAAGATAAGATTAGAGGGTCTTTCAAGTTGCGAAATAAACATCTCATATCAAATATTCATACACCATCTCATTATATTTCATAGCTTATATTAAGTTGATATATTTAAAAAATCTTTTGATCAAATGATATTATCACAGTATGAAACTGCATCTCTCCTCTTACGCTTAAGACGAGATAAATTAAGGTCATACAAGAATGTCAGTGGATGGCTTGTCACGAGTAATAAACTGACAAGAGGCAAGAGAGCACATAGCCAGTGAATTAGTATGACAGTAGTGACCATATAAACAATATTGCTGACTTACGGCTGTGTTCACAAATGCTTTGTTAACTTCGCGCGCTGGCGAAAACTCGAGTACACTTTTAAAACAATGTTTCCAGTAAATACCGTCAGGGGAGAAGTTTAACAGTATTGTGCATACAGCCTGAACCCCAAACCTCCCTAACCAATCTAGATTTAGGGATTAAAACGTATTCTTAATTCTGACTGAAAAAAAAAAGGCATTTTCATTGACCATTCATGCCCCAAATCGCTTCACATTTTGTGTGGAAAAAAGGATCAGCGAAGTGTCCAAGACAATTTGTTTTTTTTCTGCAACGCAGTAATAAAGCTGATAGTCTGGAGGACGATTTATGCCCTGCTGAGAAAACAGTCGTAGTACCAGACTGATCCTGAGTCCACATGAGATATGCCTCATTTTGGTAACAGTTTTGTAACAAATGTAACGACCACAAATGAAAGCTGAGGCAAAATATGTCCTTTGCTCACGAAATCACCCAAACTTAGGTTGTCTGATGTAAGCCGTGGTGGATTCTGAATGTTTAGGGAGATTTTCGAGAGCAGAGGTAATCGTAACGTCATAATGACAATAATATATTACATTCATAACATGACTATGGTCTAAATGAGCTAAATGAGATGTGAGCTCTTTACAGAAGTACTTTTGTTACAGAACATTATGTCCGATTGTAGTTGTGATTACAAAGGTAATTTGGAAAAAAAAGATGGTGTAATTACAATTAAGCTATCCACTATGCCTTTGACAACACTCCAAGGAAATCATTACTGCCATTTACAACAATTTTTTTTTTTTTTATGTCAATGCACAGTCAGCTTGAGAAATCAATAAGCCCACACGTGTTGGAAGTTCAATGACATTTCATGGTTAAAACCTTTTGATATTTATGGAAGTACCTACATTTTTTGTGAGACAGAATGGGAAGTAAAGCAAAAATGCTGAAGATGAACTTGAAGTGATTTTCATGTCCACCAAAGTTTTGATCTTGGTATGTAAGACCGAACAGCTGACACAGAGGGTACATGCAATCACTCAGTAGAAGGACTTTTATATTTACTTAACTCAATTTCAAGTAACTATTAAATGTTCAGCCTGGAGAGCTACTCTGTCTTCGTAACCATTCAAGGACAAACTAGATTATCTTATTGCTTTGAGAAGTCAAGACAGAATGTGTCTCGTCAAACTAAACATCTTAAAGAATGTACAATACAAGAGTTGTGACGTATGATGATATCCTATTCGGAACTTGACAGTAGATTATATTATTTGAAAACTTGCGCTATATCGCTGGGATCTGTTACTATCGTAAAAACTACATTGATGCTTTGGTGCTGAATGCACCTTTAGTAGCTTTCAACATGCAGAATTAATGTAATATTTACGATGGTAAGAGATCCCATCGCTATTGCGCAAGCTCTCAATTGTTCATACAAACCATGGAGATAGTTTACATTCATCAGCTGAATAAATAAGACGATTTTGTTCAGATATATTTGAGTGAAATATGGGCGGTTTTCATGCACACCAGTTGCAAGCGAAAAAAAAAAGCTAAGGGCTTACCGGCCCGTTCTCATTTATAGAGCAGTTACAGAAAAATAAAGCTTAAAACATTTAGCCCATCACAGCTAAAGGGGTATCATTACCAAGAATTGCAACAGATTTGTAGGTTCACGATAGTGATGTTTACGAAAATCGCTCTGAGTGGCCGAGGAAGGATGCCGAATTGCATCTAAGATGAATCTGAGCGAGTTTCATGAACACATAGCTCACTGCAAGTGACAGTGCACGCAATAGTTAATAATAATAGTGTAGTAGTGAACTATACTTTTAGAACTTTTTATTGTGAAAATCTGATGCCTGTTACTTTAGCCGCTCCGAGCGAAAAGGCTTCAACTTTTTCAAGCACTCAAAGCCTAAACACGCCACCCTCACTTAAAATAATTGGCATAAAGATGGCAGACTTGCTTTGTGAAGCTGGAACGTTAACTCTTCGACACTCGAAGCAGCCAGTTCAGTTTCGAGAAGTCACCAATCGAGCTTTACCAAAGAAACAATTCCAACCAGACATGATATTTACTCTTCATGAGAGTAATATATAGACTATAGACATAGCGTCTATACAAATGTCAAGGTGCTAAAATGCGGTTTGGTTTTCTTTTTTTTAAGAGCATGAGAGCTGTGACTTTATTTCAAATTGTACATCATCATAAATGTAATATAAAATTAACCAATTCGTAAAGACAATATGCCCCATTACCGCTCTGTACATGTATTAACACTGGCTTGTGTTTATGTACGAAGGGTTTGTTATTTCACCATCCATAAATAATAAAACCATAGTATGATATGGCTATTTACATTCTTCTGCCACTCTGATACTTCAACGGATTATTACGTTATGACGTCACAATGTGAACAGTACTTAACTTTGGTTGAGACGTCATGTAACAATTCACTGGTGTTTCATTGGGAGTAATTCAACGTGAGTGGTAGTACGCATGAACATGGTCTTCTATTGAAGGGCAAATTATATTTAGTATTCAAGCAGCTCTTTATCAGATGATCTGCTCTCATTCTCATAACATATAACAACACATAATATATGTAACGATATGATCGGGCCTTGTTCTTATAAGGGAGATGGATATGGAATGAAGTACAAACAACATTGCAAATTACATTAATCTAATCAGTACCTTTGGCAAGAGTTACAAAACATGTTGCATCCACCACAGCAGTGTTTATGAAACTCGCTCAAAGTGGCCGACGGGGGATGCCGAAATGCATCTCAAATGAATATGAGCGAGTTTCATAATACAAATCCCCTTGCAAGTGAGGGTGCATATGATAAAGTATAGTATGAAAAGTATAGCAACAACGCATGTTAATTTATAGGATTAGGATTAGTTACGAACAAAACTTGCGTTGAAAAACTAATAAGTCTGCATCCGAGTTCTTCGAAATTCGTTAGTTACTGTTAATTTGCGTTTGCGATGCTTAACCAAAACCACGCACATGACTATACCTACAATGATAGATGAATCTGTGCTGGTCCGCTGGTGTAAATGATGTGGATATTTGGCATTACATTACATTTCCTATACAGTGCATATTCTGTCGCAGCAAGTTTGAAAAAGCCTTCCGAAAATTTAAAAAAGCATTCCAACGTGGTTCAATATGACGCCCACATTTTTTATTTAGGTCACAGTTCTGTTTCCAAACGATCACGTCAGTTTATCAATAACTATAAGAGGCATTATTCAGTTATTCACCATTTCACGCCTCATTCTCAAGCTACGGCAACAACGGCATTGTCCTGGCTGGCAGATTCAGAAAGGAGAACAGAGAGGAGAACAGAGAGGAGAACAGAGAGGAGAAGAGAGGAGAACAGAAAAGAACAGAGAGGAGAACAGAGGAGAACAGAGAGGAGAAGAGAGGAGAACAGAGAGGAGAACAGAGAGGAGAACAGAAAGGAGAACAGAGAGGAGAAAAGAGGAGAACAGAGAGGAGAACAGAAAGGAGAACAGAGAGGAGAAGAGATGAGAACAGAGAGGAGAACAGAAAGGAGAACAGAGAGGAGAAGATAGGAGAACAGAGAGGAGAACACAGGAGAAGAGAGGAGAACAGAGAGGAGAACAGAGAGGAGAACAGAAAGGAGAACTGAGAGGAGAACAGAGAGGAAAACAGAGAGGAGAACAGAGAGGAGAACAGAGGGGAGAACAGAGAGGAGAAAAGAGAGGAGAACAAAGAGGAGAACAGAGAGGAGAACAGAGAGGAGAACAGAGGAGAAGAGAGGAGAACAGAAAGGAGAACAGAGGAGAACAGAGAGGAGAGCAGAGAGGAGAACGGAGAGGAGAACAGAGGAGGAGAGAGAGGAGAACAGAGAGGAGAACAGAAAGGAAAACAGAAAGGAGAACAGAGGAGAAGAGAGGAGAACAGAGAGGAGAACAGAGAGGAGAACAGAGAGGAGAACAGAGAGGAGAACAGAAAGGAGAACAGAAAGGAAAACAGAAAGGAGAACAGAAAGGAGAACAGAAAGGAGAACAGAGAGGAGAACAGAGAGGAGAACAGAGAGGAGAACAAAGAGGAGAACAGAGGGGAGAACAGAGAGGAGAACAGAGAGGAGAACAAAGAGGAGAAGAGAACAGAAAGGAGAACAGAGGAGAACAGAGAGGAGAACAGAGAGGAGAACAGAGAGGCGAACAGAGAGGAGAACAGAGAGGAGAACAGAGAGGAGAACAGAAAGGAGAACAGAGAGGAGAACAGAAAGGAGAACAGAAAGGAAAAGAGAAAGGAGAACAGAAAGGAGAACAGAAAGGAGAACAGAGAGGAGAACAGAGGAGAAGAGAGGGGAACAGAGAGGAGAACAGAGAGGAGAACAGAGAGGAGAACAGAAAGGAGAACAGAGAGAAGAACAGAGAGAAGAACAGAGAGGAGAACAGAAAGGAGAACAGAGAGGAGAACAGAGAGGAGAACAGAGGAGAACAGAGGAGAACAGAGGAGAAGAGAGGAGAACAGAGAGGAGAACAGAGGGGAGAACAGAGAGGAGAACAGAGAGGAGAACAGAGAGGAGAACAGAGAGGAGAACAGAGAGGAGAACAGAGAGGAGAACAGAGAGGAGAACAGAGAGGAGAACAGAGAGGAGAACAGAGAGGAGAACAGAGGATCGGAGAAGAGAGGAGAACAGAGAGGAAAACAGAGGAGAACAGAGGAGAAGAGAGGAGAACAGAGAGGAGAACAGAGAGGAGAACAGAGAGGGGAACAGAGAGGGGAACAGAGAGGAGAACAGAGGAGAAGAGAGGAGAACAGAGAGGAGAACAGAAAGGAGAACTGAGAGGAGAACAGAAAGGAGAACAGAAAGGAGAACAGAGAGGAGAACAGAGAGAAGAACAGAGAGGAGAAGAGAGGAGAACAGAGAGGAGAACAGAGGAGAAGAAAGGAGAACAGAGAGGCGAACAGAAAGGAGAACCGATAGGAGCAAAGAGGAGAAGAAAGAGGAGAACAGAAAGGAGAACAGAGAGGAGAAGAGAGGAGAAGAGAGGAGAACAGAAAGGAGAACAGAGAGGAGAACAGAGGAGAAGAGAGGAGAACAGAGAGGAGAACAGAGGAGAAGAGAGGAGAACAGAGAGGAGAACAGAAAGGAGAACAGAAAGGAGAACAGAGAGGAGAACAGAGAGAAGAACAGAGGGGAGAAGAGAGGAGAACAGAGAGGAGAACAGAGGAGAAGAAAGGAGAACAGAAAGGAGAACAGAAAGGAGAACCGATAGGAGCAAAGAGGAGAAGAAAGAGGAGAACAGAAAGGAGAACAGAGAGGAGAACAGAGAGGAGAACAGAGAGGAGAACAGAGAGGAGACCAGAGAGGAGAGCAGAGAGGAGAACAGAAAGGAGAACAGAAAGGAGAACAGAGAGGAGAACAGAGAGGAGAACAGAGAGGAGAACAGAGGAGAAGAGAGGAGAAGAGAGAGGAGAAGAGAGAAGAGAACAGAGAGGAGAACAGAGAGGAGAACAGAGAGGAGAACAGAGAGGAGAACAAGGACACAGTTAAATCCACATTCAACAAAGTTTTCCACAACTATTTCTGTAATCATTGCTAGTTTTATTATAATACAATTGATAGATTCTACGCGGAAGCTTAAAACAATTTAATCTGCCATAGGATGTGTTTGCCAATATACAAGTATGTACAACTGTACAAGTCCGGGGAAAAAATATTCCCCTGTGCCACTCCATTGAAAGAAAACACTGAAATTCAGAAATCAGACAAATTTTGCAGACGATGTGCTAGGAAAACAGTTATTTCAACTGGAAACATGTTCGGAAGGTTACAAGCCTGTAATTGTAATTTCACTATTGGGTCCTACTACTTAGGGGTTATATTTCATCTTCCCTGTTCTCTCTTTTGACATGCGCTGCTTCCAGTGATAAGGGTTCTAGGGGACAAATTTTGATTTCATGGGAAACTCTGTCCATTAAACTTTATTTTGGAAGGCACTATTTAGCTGGAATTGTCAGGTCAAGGGTGTGCTCAGGTGGAAGAGGATGGATTTGGCATTGACCAGTGAAAAAGGTATGGTCTGTTTACAAATAGCAAGCAAGCTCAAAATTTCAATGGACTTGATAGGATTGGATCAGTTTTAAAATTTGGGCCACACAATGAGCTTCAATCTGATATGCGTCTGGGTTCAGAGGGCAGCTCAGAATGCTAATATAGCCCATAGAGGAAAAAATATTGCGATCCCATTACAGGTATGTAACCAGAAGGATAAACGCTCGCCTCCTGTATTGCGTGATGAGGCACAGTGGTTCAACATGACTTAAAAAGTATAACTTCATTCCCATTCTCTTAGCCGCATAATCTAAAATTTAATCTTTAACTCTGACATCCTGTGCCGATATCTGGAAGAGTGCTGGAAAAAAAAAATCTGCAAGTTAATATGATATTTAATATTCTCCTATAACGCGGTGCTGTAATCCTGGAGATCTGTCTAGTAAATATAATGTTGAGTTTATCACTCTGAATGAATAAACTAAGTAGATTATCATGCCATTATCCTGGCAGTTTCCGTTCATGCGATTTTTAGGCTACAAATTCCTAATTAAATGAAAATAGGATGTTGTCTGTCTTGGGAAGACAATAAAACAGTTTGTCTTTTGGATAGATTATACAATAATATTCGCAGATTTCTGAACCGGACTGCAGATAAGTTCTTTCTTAATTTTACAGTCGGAGACATCGGTTTCGTGGTGGGTCTCTGTGCGAAGCATTTATTAAAGGCACCTACTTAGCTTGTTTACTTCTCGCAATATATCGGTTTGTAAGTCGAAATCGGGGACTCCAGATGAGGTAAGTACGGCTCTGTGTGTAGCCTTGTGACGAGATGCCCCTGCTTGGAAGTGCCACATGTCACCGTACAATACATGGTAGTTTGTTAGATGTTAACATGATAGCGGAGGAGTGGTAAGACTGGGGAGGAGGGAGATAATTTGCAGAGAGAAGATGCTGGAAGTTACTGCAGGTCACATTATACAAGCCAGCAATTTTATAAAGAGGGTGGGGTGGGGTGGGGTGGGGTGGGAGTGGAGTGAAGAAAAGACGTGATGAATCAAAATGGTAGCCCATGCATTTCCTTCCTGTATAAATCTCTGACCGTGATAAGAGTATCCTTTTTCACACGACATCTGGTCTACATTGCTAAATAAGGGGAAAGTGTGGATGAGTGGTGATGGTTGCTGGAAAAGTTGAAGGTGTCCAAAATGGCCAAAACTGGCCTGCCCAAACAGAGCACACACGATGGTGAAACCTTTCCGAAGAGTTACAAAGTCCTACACTCCTACGATTAAGTGGGCAAGAATCAAGCATTTACAGAGTGCCTGGTACCGCAGTAAGAAATAATAAATATGCCCGGATGATAGATTGTACAGTCTGCAGAAAGGGTAACACTTAATGAATATACAATATTCCTAGAACTGGATGATAGTAGAACACCCCCCNCCCCCACCCCAGTCATTTTCAGAAAAAATAAGTTCTTATAATCAGAGCTTCGCAGTCTGAGGCCCACGGGTTGCTTGCGCGCCCTTGATGCCCTGTTCTTATGAATGGCAGTGAATGCCCAATATAAGATTACATCATTCAGCAACTTCCTGTCTGGCGGACGTTTGCAGACACAAACCCTAATGGATCTAATACATGAAACGGCACATTTATAAATTAACCAATAATGTTAGAATATCTTTTTTAAAAATCTAAATGCTCACATTTTATAGGTCTAACATAACGTGCAGATCGTTTTGGTCGCATTACGAACTCATCTGGGCAAAACTCCGCAAGCGAGTAAAGGATTCATCAGTGAGCCCTGAAATGAATTAAAAAAAAAGTATAAACGTGTGTGTTAATATGAGCGTTTTATCATTGAAATTAAAATGTTAACTGCTGCGCAGTTTAACATATATGATCTTTGAAATATAATGAATTTATTAAAAAAAATAATTGCCGTTTCCTTTCTGAGCTATTTCAACGCCGACAATTAAAATAAGAGACAAAGAGAAGCAAGTGAGTAGAACTCATAGGGAATGAAATCACAGGTGATTCTGGTATTTCACTAGCTTTCTTTGCTTGTATGGATATACGAAAACACTTCCATTCTACTCCGGTGGGATTTGATTGAAAGGGAGAGACTGACTGTCACACCCAAGTGTACACTCTCCGATGGTAGAAAATAAAAAAGATAAATCCAAATGACGTTGAAGAATTACACAGTGTCATACATCCAAACATCCTAACATTCCAGACGGAGAACATCATTGAAATTAAATATGGTTTATCACAACACTTAACCAGATATCTGGACATTTTAGCTCTGCCTCTCTGACGAACATTTGCTTACTCACCTCGTAGTATATCTATACATGGACATGAAAGTAACGATCAGGGCTGTGGACGCTGGGAGGCGCAGTAACAGAGCTGAGGAATGAAAATATTTAATTCTGAAGTATCAAAGTCTACAGACAAAATATAAGGCCATGCTCATGAGATCGCGGCCCAGGGACGAGTCCAATCTGTTAGGCCCATAGAAATTCATTAAAATCTGGTACACAGGCCAATTCCTGCACATTTATATTACCCGAGAGACCAGATCACTCGAGGGCATTCTCAGTTCCCAGTGGGAGCAACCAGTGCCGCTGCCATTTATAAGTGATGATAGCAGAAATTTATCTTTTCCTGCCCATACCACGTAGTGGTTTTATAAATGGATGGCCCCCCCAAAAAAAGGCAACAAATAATTTGATATTACGATGACATGGCTCAAGTGGAAGGTGATTTACTGAATTGTCAGCTCCAAGATCACGAAAGGTCTCTGGAAAAGATGGTATATTTATAAATATACCCAGTAGGATCTCATGAAATAAAATATTAAAGCGACATGCTGAACAAGTTTTAAGCTGAATATACTTTGATATTTATATCCTTAATTAAAGTAGTCTTGTTTATGGTAAACTCACAGGCATCTGTCACATATTCCTCTTTAATACATAGCTGGGGCATATATTCTTTACAATATTATATCCCAGTTCTTTTATTAACGTTCAAAGAAAATGAAAATTTACGAAGGAAATTTTTAAGCTCCTCGTAAATGACAAGAAGGAATACTGGTTTCTTTTAATAGTATGGGTGAGGGAAAGATGCTGTTCATTACACGTTTTGTTATTCTGATGACGGACTACACTGACATGCTTGTTTTATGTCTTCATTTTCCTATTTCGATAAAAAGGAAATCAGGAGTTCATTGCTCTGCAATCTTATCAGATTAATCAGCTGATTAAAACATCCTATGCCGAATTATCTTTCAATAGACGTTGATAAAACTCATTTATGTCTGCTTTTGTACTATTACGATTTGATCACCGTAATTCACTTTTAATAGGATTTGCCTGAGGATAAGCTCAATATATTTCAGAGGATTAAGGACAATGAGGCTCGTTTAACTCTCAGAACATCTCAATTCTAACAAAGCCATTACAGCAAAAATAATATTGGCTATCTGTAGAAGCAAAAATAGAGTAAAGAGTAGCCACACAATTGATTTGTTTTATCTCAGGAGTGAACTGCCCTAACACTAACATACTTGGCGGACGAACTTTGCCCTTCCACACCATCTAGAAATTTTAGATCCATGAATTTGAAACAATTCATTCTTCAATCCAATATAAGGAAATATAGTGTAATGTTTTTCCCTATTCTGAGCCTTTAATTTGGAACCTTCTACCAGCAACGAATCAAAATGCAACCAGCCATAATTCATTCACATATTAAAAACGCATCTGTTCGTAAAGATTGTGTCAAAGTAGGTCTTTCTATCTCATTCTCAAAATGCTTGCCATCTTCTGTCATGGAGGTTTGCATATGTGCCTACAATACCCAGTGCATGGTGTAAATCTGTATGCGTGTGTGAGTTTTGTAATATAATATGTGTGGCCGATAGTAGCGTATTTACTGTAAAGTGCCTTGAGCTTTTCGCAGGTGAGCTGCTATAGGAATCCTCATAATTAATTCAGTTTTGAAGTGTACAATATTTAAAATGCGTATTCAGCGTACAATCAATGAAATTTAGGAACTATAAAAATATGACATGCAATAATGAAATTATCTCAGCCTAGCTCATCTGTAATACCCCTATAGTCTCAACTTTTTCAGATAAAATTCTCGGAACTCGCGATCGCAATATCACGATCACCGACAAAAAGTCTTGCATTCCTCCTTATCATTTGAAGTGAATTAAAGTTACTATACAGAACACTCAGGAAGGATATAGTACGTGATCATTCTCTCGAGTTTGTCCAGTGTTTGTTAGAGTCTTTAGTATTGGTGTCTGACTCTCTGCTGCAAGATATAATATGTAAAAGTTCAAAGATATATCGCATCGTCGCAATTCCCTTAGTCCGTACCTTTACACTTCATGCATTAAAGTTACACTGTCCACTACAATGCCGTTCTTAGGAAAAAGGTTTCAACTGCACGTTAAAATGGCAAAATTCAGCAAATGCTTAAACGTTATTCATCCTTAATTTTACCCATGTTTAAATAGATAGTGTAATGCTTATAATTCATAAAAATGTTTATTGCCTTTGGTGCACCGTCAACAACATATACGAAAGAGGATGTAATGAAATGCAGTGATCCCCTTGCCTCTCAAGACTGCCTTCCGTGATTTCCTCTTTATCTTTTCATGTCCCTTCCTGAGATAGCACTGGTGAACTTTTTCAGAGCCCATTTTAATACTGGCTAGATACTGTCAGTTCATGTTCTGTCTATAGCGAGGACCCTAACCCAAACCAAATTCAATGTGTTCAACTTTAATTTTCGGATATATCTGTACTACTCATTAGTATAATTTTTTAGCATTGGTGTAACTATTGGTTTTGCCTGCCAGGGGTGCTGATTTTGGAGAGGTTTTCAAACTTTCATCATACATGAATGACAGGCATCCTTAAAACAGTTCTTTCTGAATGATATTCGGTGTCTGCAGTATACTCGCCCGTGATATTATTGCTGTTTTAAAACGAGGTTTCAACACGGAGAATACTTAACGATATTATTTTGAGGGCATACAACGAGAAACAAATCTCGGCACCTGATTCTCGGTATCTGATTTAAAAAAACAAATCAATGCCCCTCTGATTTTTTTCAAAAGTCAATGGCTCAGATACTTTATTGAATATCAATATGAGGTGAATGCATCACACGTACTTGAGAAAATGAATGCAAAAGAAAAGACTCAATAATTATCCAAGGGAAAACGTCGATCGCGCTTCCCTCGAATGCATTAAGTGTAAATTCAATTTCAGACATTGACTATTGAACTATTGCTAGTTAACAGCGGCAGTTGCTAATTAATGTACCGTGTGCATGACACGCTATTCTCGAATGGGATGAATTCCGAAAGCACTGTACGTAAAATTCTGTCGAAACCCTCAACTGCCATGAAATTCGATAAAGGAGATTTAGTATCAAATGTCTATTTACTGAAGGTGCAAAATTCCATTAATAATATATGGAGAAGTTTGAGCGGCTTCCCCAATTTCACCCCTTATTTACGAATGAGATTAAAATTTTGAATTCTGCTTTCCATTCTTTGATGAGACCATGCAGTGTGAAGCTGTGTAGCACCGTATCATCAGGTAAACCCGTAAATGTAGTCATCGAGTTGTGTACCGTTCATTGAACAGTATTGCTTTTGCACCACCTTGATATAACAATGGTCGCTATGGTGCAGACAATCTAAGTTTAATCACCTAAATGTCCCATAAAAAGCATTACGTGTTGCCACAAAATGAGTACACATTTTATACTCCCCCCCCCCCCCCCCCCCCCNCCCCCACTCCGTTCCTCTTAGATTATGTACGTCTTGGTGCGTTGTTTTATGTGAGGCATCACAAATACAAACTTGCCGGCCGGCCAAACAAATGTTAGTGATGGTGCAAATGCATGCGTGACCTCACTATGTGCTGAGAAAAAAAGGTGGAGTTGAAGTTAGGAAGTAGAACTTGGATGCAGTTTAAGAGTTTTTATAACGTAGCTCAGATACACAATAGATTTCTTGACAGCATGCAGTGACGGTGACGTAAATCGTGAAGTTTTTGCTTTCTCCCGCCTCCCGCCTCGCCCCTCCCCAATTTCTCAGTGAAATAGAATGTGTTGCCCCCCTGAGCCCCAGCTGCTCCCTTTCCCCTATACTCCATTTAACTATTTTCCCCTGATATATACTTCCGAAAAACAATGTCCCACACCAAACAACCTTTATCCCTCTGCCATGTGTCACCCCTAGCAAAAACTATTTGATAGCATATTATTTATTAACAATGGTTGATCAGCATGTTTTAAAGAAAACAGTACTAAACAATTTCAGAATAATACAACTTGTATCGACAAGTCTGCATCCAATTTCTTTGCATGCGTTAGTAAGTTATTTGTGTTTGTGATGGCTCATCAGAATAACGCATTTTGACTTCTAAGTCTACAGAGAGACACTTTGGCGGTAAGGCATTAGGCGTAACTGTTATCATGGCTAACAATATGAATTTCCTTTACACAGGGCATAGTCTGTCGCTGTGCATTAATTATATGAAACAACTAGCATTGGACACCTATTCTAAGAATGGGACATTAGGCAACTATAATAAGACCCCATGCAACGTGGAGATCTTTGCATTATCATTGTGGTGCAATAGCAATGTGGTGAACCAGCGTGCACTCCCCTTCAGTGAACGGAACACTACTCGACGACTCCACTTCGGTAAGCAGACATTGACACCAAACCTCCTCTATCGAATGTTATGCAGTTGGACGGCTTCGACCGAATTTAACGAATAGTGATCTCTGAGCTTATCGAGTTCGAAAATATTGTTCCATTCCCCCAGTCAAGTCTTATAATACATATGACCCAGCAAAATCCATTGTTGTCTGTACTAAACCAAGAAAAAAAATTCTGTAAATAGTTTTGAAATTATATATCTGGAAAGATCTTTAGGTTGCCAAAGCACGAAATAAATCATGGATTGAGAACGTGATCAACAAAACGGCAAGAAATGTAAGAATCGCCAGAAGATTGTTGCTAATTTTTAGAAGCCACAGCTCTCCAATTTAAACTTGTCAGAATAGGTTAGACTCGATCTAGAACAAAAATGTTCAGGACAGCCATGAACTTCAGATGCAGATGGACGTTAAACGGGTCTACAATGACTGCTGGATTTAGATTAGACTCAGGTTCTACTGCATGCAGGTTTTGCTACGATTGCACATAATGGTGGCCATTAATGGGCGGAGATGGAAGAATGAGTTAATCTAGTTTTTATTCTTGCTACCTTTATATTATTTTGTTTACTCCTTGTATGGTGCCCATCAGTTACAAAACTCAATACTACCACTAATAATAATGAGGATTTCTATTTATAGCGCCTCACTCTCGAAAAGCTCGAGATGCTTACAGTACAAACACTACTATCACACACACACAAATAACTCACTTTCACATACATCAAGACCTGCACACACGCACTGTATATTATAGGTATATATGCAAAACTTCATATAAGAAGAAACAAAGCATTTTGAGTATCAAATGGGGCATCTACTCTGGAAGATATTTTATGAACAGATGTTTTCTAATTGATGTTTAAAATGAATGAAGGCTGGTTGCATTACGAATCTTGCTGGCGATGAATTCTAAATTGAAGGCCCAGAATAGGAACAATCTTTATCAACATACTATCTTAAATTGCATAGATGAATGTGAACTTGGTTTCAAAATCCTTGGATCTTAATTTCTGGATGGTATATACGGGTTTTGTACCTCTGCCAAGTATGTTGGTGCAGCTGACTCCTGAGATCGAAACCAGAGTGTGGATATTTTGTACTGGATTCTAGACGTTACAGACAGGTAGCCAGTGTACTGTTTTAAAGTAATATCTAATGGTGGAAGAGCAAAGATTTCCGTTGCAAACAACCCCGAACCAATAACATACTAAAGCGGGATTATTTTGATGGGGCTGGTATAAAAAGTGGGGCATGTTTTTTTTGTGGGGGAAATGAAAAAAGAAAGAAAGAAAAAGGGTAAGTAAGTTTGCTTCTTCAATATTGCGTGCTTGCGGGCTTTCATGTTTTGACATATCGTCATTACAACATAATGATACACATTTGAAATGGTCTGTGAATATCTGAAAGAGAAAAACACCATACATAATATTAGTACATGCACAAAGTGGATTAGAACCTGTGACCTCCAAGTCCTCAGTCTGCGGTATAGCCGATATCACCAAATGACAAGTTGTAGGTGAGTGCAGATTTGGTGGTCCTGTACTAAAATTGAAAAATAGCGCCATATTAATGAGTGCACATGCTTTGCTTCATGAATATAAATGTAAAAACTGAAATCTTTGTTACAGTCAGGATTTTATATCCTAAAGTATTATCACAGCGCATGTTATTTACATTTTGAATTCCCGTGACCTCTCGCAATAAGCGCGAAATATGCAAATTTTAAGGTAAAAAAATACAAAAGTTGGATCCCGGGTATATAAACAAAATAAAATACCATAATATCCAGGATTCCAAGCTATTTTCAAGGGAGCATCAGTCGAGGGAGCGTAAAAAATAGATTGGATCCATATAGATGCATATAGTGCCCGGGGGGCTCCGCCCTGCGATCCCCCGCAAACGGACGCTCCCAAGGTCGCGTCCTTGTACAGTCCTCCGTAAAAATATCTATCATTGTTCCGGCCAGTTCAATTATAGTAAATATTGATTTGGACACCAAACCTCTGGAAATATATTTTGCGTGTGTAGGTGTTTTAGTTAAAATTTGGCTGGGTGTTGCATGCGGAAATCTTCCCGTGGAAGAAATTCCATAATTTATGTGTGGGCCTTCAGCATGCAGGGAAAAAGTAAGACTGCAAAATGTGAAAAGGACTATTAATAAGAAAGATTCTATTCACTGCATTTTTACTATTTCACCTGGGTACTGACAAGATGTGCGTTCCTGAGTCAAAAAAATAATATGGTGTGAAGATTTGGAATTCATTAAGTTTTATGCTGCGGTCGGAAGTGTTTATGTTCATCCCCAGTAGTGGTAGAATTAATATGCTAAATCTGGGCATTGTTAAGATTAAAAACACTTAAACATCTTTATTAAAAACTGAACTTTACATTAACCATCTTAGAGGAACAATCAGATAGCCTTGAAGAATAATTCTTTACAACAAAGAGGGGATTGATGATGATGTCTGAAGCAACAGTTTATCCTTTACTCAAGTCTATAGGGACATGACCAGTGCAGACCTATGATTATAGAATCTTAATAATTTTGGGGATACAGTGTAGTGTACTAATTTAACAACATTGATCGACAACACAGTCAGTGACCTGCGGTAAGGTGGCATCCTATCCTGGCTGTTCAGATGACTGTCCACTCTGACAGGCTGCCATGATAGTTCTGTATGGTAGACTGGAGAGGTTTCGATGATTTTCAGAATCCTCCAAGCTCGATGACTCTGGCCAAGTGCTAACGTTCGGGCAGGCGTCTCTGTTTCTGTTTGGCTGCCAAAGAAAAAAAAAACTGGCAAATAACAATAACAGTCGGCCCTTCTGAAAATTGTCCGCTTTGTCAATGTTTTGCATTACTAAAGTCTAGACAAAAAAGAGGCTAGTATAGAACGATTTTAAGGAAGAATTCCGAATGAGTCTCGCTCCTCATATTCCTGTCTAATTGAACATCAGGGCTAGGGACTAGCCTCCCCTGTTGCTCTAGTCTCGAAGGACATTAGGATTATGGATAACGACAGAGTTTGGGAGTAGTTGTATGAGTAAGTTTTGTGTTGTGAAAGTAGCATGATATCTGGTTAGTTATGAGAGTCTCATTCAAAATAAATTTCTTCCCTATGATCTTTTTGTGGATTATGAGCATATACATCAACAAGCACGGGATAAAACACAATAAATTTGAAAAAAAAGGACAAAATAGGCAAACCATATTAAAAATAGTGGTCTCATTTTAATCAGTACTGACACCAAAATTGCTTGTTTTTCTTCCTTTTTTAAATGTTTTTTTTTCCCGGGGAAGCATGCCCTGGCCCTCTACGCATTAAGGCCCAATCCTGTCTCCCTTCCATCCAACTGCATTCCTGCATGCGCCCTTACATATTATGATTCAAATGCATATTATTTTGATTATTCCTTAAACACGAATACAGGGCCAAGGCATCTGTCGCTTTTTAAAAGATTAGATAAATTTAAGAGGGGAGAGGAGGCCCCCCAAGGTGACGGTTTTGCAGAGGGGTGACGGAAGAGGTAGTTACGGCCCTGCAGGTAGTTTGTAACTTTACCCATCAATGCACGCGCAGGCAGACTACAAATCTTTAAACAGGACAGTCAAGTGGGTCACTAAAATAAAATAAGGGAAGAAAAATGAGAAATACGCTCACAACGGATTCATTGACTTTAAGGCATAGCGATCGTTCAGTGTCGCGCTTGGCTGTAAACAACGGGAAGATTTCCGCATGCAATAAACAGCTCCGGTCTCGAGTGAACCAAACCAATATTCGCTTTCTGATGTTCGGAGTCTTGTCAGAAGAAATGGAAGGACTTTCATAATATAATGTGGGTCATCCTACAACGTGCTACCAAACCCTACCAATAAACATATTAACAAGGGATACTTTTCATGGGGCTGGTATAAAAAAAAAAAAGGGGGTGAGGGCTTAGATTTTTTTGTGGGAGAAAAAAAGAGAAAAAGAAAGAAAAGCGATCGTTTTCAAATCTCGCAGTCTCGTATTTCCCTACATTGTTCTAGGATGACCCACATACGGAAATCCTTCCGAAGAAGAGATTGTAAAATAATTGTTTGTGGGAAACACCTTCAATGAGAATAAAGGGAGGAATTCCTTATGTGTGCCGGAAAGATTTCCGCATGCAACACACCGAACCAACAACATACCCTAACCCTAACCCTAACCCAGGGTCAGAGTTAGGATTAGGGTTAGAGTTAGGGTTAGGGTATGTTGTTGGTTCAGTGTATTGCACACATATGGAATTCCTCCCAGAATAAAATACGGGAAGAAATTCCGAATAGATTCACAACCCTATCGGGAATCTGTATGACAAATATAACCCATACCTTACACCCAACCCCTGTGTCTGTCGAGACAGGAGCGTCAGGAATAGCTAGTCGCTGACACGTCGACACGGATTTCCGTCGCGTCGGGAACATCAGCTGTGACTGTGAGACTGTGAGTCTGATTTGTAATTACAGTCGACTCCGCTTAATCGCCCTCCGCTTAATCGCCTTTTCCTTAATCGTTCCCAGGGAACCGAATTTTTTCTATATAAAAGTCATTGGATAATCGCCTCTCATTCCGGATAATCGACCACTCTTCAGCGCTCGTGAATTCATAGATCAGCGGTTGAAGGATTACAGTTGACAAACAAATATACACAGGCGGTGTAACAGCGCGACGGATGGCACACACACAGAAAGTGACAGCTCCCACGCCGAAATAGATGTGATAAGCCTTTCCTCCCCACCTGCCCCCCTTCGTCCCACGCTACGCATCACCGCCGTCTCCCGTCCGATAATGCTAATGCGCCGAAAGCCTTAAATAGACTCCTCTCCCGACGCCTTCCGTCACAGAGAGGCGGAGAACGTAAACATCGTATTGAGAATGTCTGGTGGATTTCGGCTAGATCAGATAACGTGTCATGTGGATGATCGGTCGATCCAAACCGTGCCATCCTACTCCTTATTGTCTGCTGGGCTACTGCGAGGTGGGCAATGAGAGAGACCGCGGAGATCAAAGATTTTGTGCTGTACAATACCGTCAAACTCGAGTCTGTCAAGTCTGGCGACGAGAAGGCGTCAATGCACGACATCAAACACAGCATCAAAGAAATTTAACGCCATTACCAAAAATATGGCCGAAATTACCTTCTCCGCTTAATCGCCCACTTTTCCGTGATCCCGAGGATGGGCGATTAAGCGGGGTCGACTGTATTACACAATTTTGAGCTCACCTGACCGCCAAATGTCGTCTATTCTCATTGTAAATTCACACCTCGACTTCAGGTTGCAAAGCGCGCCTAGTGATTCGTTCTGACCCAGCCTTTAGTAACAGACGTCCAAAAAGATGCGTCAAACGACGTAAAGGAAAAAGAAGCTAACTAAAGGCCGGGAACTCAGTTTTATAACACTGAGAAGATATCTGATCACATGTCAGCACGCATTTTTTTTCCGCGTGATCTCTAGACGGTTTGATTTAAATTCTCTGCAGTCAGTTTACAGAATTATTATTTTCTTTACTTACCCCCACCCTCTCCCCATACATTCCACACACAGTTTTGAACGTTTTTCAGCTCTCGTCGGTGACCGTATGCATAATCCATACGTTAATTAACGTATTGCGTTTAACACGGTGAACACTACTAATGTTTAGGGAGTTTCCCGTGATTACCGCAGTGCGTTAACTAACGTTACGATTATGCATGCGGCCACACTGGTCTTGTATGCCAAACAATGCAAAACAACAATAGAAGAGATTATCACAGTTTACATCCGTAGGCATAAATGCGTATCTTATCCCATGGGCGTAGATTATGATGCGAGGAAAAGTGATTTGAAAACGTTTGTGAAAAACAGAAATGAAGTGAACATGACAAGTGGGGAGAATGGGGTGCATTTTCTTATTCTCTTACAAAGCAGTTCAGTGAGTTAAAAAGATGAAAGATAAAATGCCATTAATTTTCCTTCACGGCAATACCTTTTTATTACAGTGCCATACAACATTATTCATGATGTGTCAAAAGGTATACAATTTCGCACACAGCACATACAAAACTGGTAAATTTTCACAAGGAATAAGTCATTGTAGCCTAACTGGCCGCACTGCAGCGCTCGAAAGCTCATACAAACCAAGTTTAACAAGTTTAACAAGTTTATTGACAAGTTTATTGAAAATGAACCCAGACCACTTTTGTGGTACATGGGCTATACATTTATACATACTGACGACGGGACAGCACATACAATTGTGATACATAAACATACATAGTTCTACAGAGCACATATTAGGCAATACATATCAAATTAATATCTATATTATTGCGCACACGCACTCACACACACGCACACGCGCGCGCACACACACACCCACACACACACATACACCCACCCACCCACACACACACACACACAGGCACACACACACACACATTCAAATACTGAGTCGAGGGGAGGCATTATGAGTAAAATGTCTCTCCCAAAGAAACCACAACTTAAACTGCCTGACTCGAGAGCAAAACCCACAGACCCCAGTTCTGACAATGACTCACATACCATACGACCACCTTGTGTGTTCTATATTTTCTTGTAATAAGCTCACCTGGGTCCTGGACTTTCCAAGAATCTCTTTGTGTTTTTTTTTTCTCCCCTGTAACAGCTTACAGCATAAGAAGAAAGGAGGTCTTGTGGGGGCTGCCATCCGGTCTCTTAAAGAGAGAGAGAGAGAGAGAGAGAGAGAGAGAGAGAGAGAGAGAGAGAGAGAGAGAGAGAGAGAGAGANCCACGAAGTTCCCCAAGCCACGCCACTGGTTTACAGTCGCCAAATTTGCCATCACCTGCGCACAAAAACCACATAGGCATAACACATTAAATAAACTGCTTTCCCTCTCTCCCCAAACCCCTACCCCCTCCTCTTTTGTCAGGGATCTCTGTGAACCAGTCAAGGGAGAGAAAAAAAACGCGTAAGTGCAAATTGGTTATCAGGTCAGACAGTTTTACATAATACGGGAAGAAACATTTTCACTTAGACCTTTCAGTTAATGCATTGCGTGACACGGAAAAGTGCATTGTTTGTTTGATCACTTCTCACTGGTTACTAGATTACTAGGATTCACTCTTGCTTTTATGTGTGCTGTAGTGGCTGAAAACGTGATGTCGATAGACTTTCTCCTCCCTTTGTCCAAAACATGACAGTTAGGCTAAGTCGAAATTTATCAATGTGTGGCCCCATTTTTCTTTTTAATCAATACATTTCAGTATTAATTTCTGAGGTCAGTGACCAGGACATTGTTTTACAAACTACTAGTCTAGTCGAGCAGCTGGTTCATCAGTTTGTCTTGTCTCGTTCTGTTTCACGCACATGCGCCGATGCCAGCAAACACAAACACGCAACAAAAACAAAACTCTCGCCCTTTAGTGATATAGATCATTATTTTATCGAGATAATTCAAAAACTCCTAAGTGCACTAAAGCCTGGTGAAGTACAATACGTTGTTTTAGGATGACAATCTCTTGCTCCATCTTCTGTAAAGGTCTGTCTGTCTGTCTGCCTGCCTGCCTGCCTGCCTGCGTGTGTGTGTGTGTGTGTGTGTGTGTGTGTGTGTGTGCCTATGGGTGTGTATATGTGTCTGTCTGTCGATTTGTTAAGTGTCTTTTTGTCTGCCTGCTTGCTTGCCTGCCTGCCTTCTCTGTGTGTCTGTCTACCTGTCTGCCTTTGTCTTTTGTGTGTGTGTGTGTGTGTGTGTGTGTGTGTGTGTGTGTTTGTGTGTGTTTGTGTCTGTCTGTCTGTCTGTCTGTCTGTCTGTCTGTCTGTCTGTCTGTCTGTCCATTTGTCTGTCTGTCAACATCATCTATACACACTCGAATTATGTGGGAATAGGTACATAATTTTGATTTTGTGAGATGTAGAGTTTACTAGAAATAGTTGAAAGTACATGTAATTAAAATAAATAAGTGGGAATCACAGCACTACCATCAATTGGTTGATTTCTTTTTCAACAAATAAAGTTTGAGATCGCGACGCGAACTTAAATCATTTACAATTCTATATTCAAATATTTTAAATACAGTAATAATATATATTAAGTACTGTTGTACAGTGATGCATTATGAATGAAAATAATATATAACATAATATGTCATTTCAATACATATTCACTATGAACTCTATTTAATAAAAAAAATGTGGCGATTTCCATGTTTTATATCTATCCATAACTATGAGATTCTGGCTCAGTTCACTCAATCTCTTCCAACTTCCTTTAAGTGGATTAATCTTGTAAGCTGAATTAATAATGTTCTGTGATTTATCTTTCAACAGTCATCGTCAGTCATGCTAACGTCATCAACTCGCACTGAAATCATATCAGGTCAGGAAGACAGTACCTGAGCTGAATAAGGTTATTGTTGTTGTTGTTATCATTATTAGATTTTGCACAATGAAAAAAAAATGAACAGGTATAACCTAACGAATTCGGATTATGGGGAACATTTTATTATTTCGAATTCACGAATAATAAGCATTATAATGAAGATCTTTAAATTATGACAATGTGTTTCCAGTGGTGTGTATAATGTAGAAAACGTAGTGCCATCCTTGGATTAATGTTGCTTTTATTCACATGCGCCATAGTTATTCGAGAACTTTGGCATAAACGATGGGATCTCTTATCCCCGTAAGAATTACGTTTATTCATCGGTACTTAATACACCGTTGGTAGTGTTCAATATGTAGAGTTAATGTAATTCTTAACGATGGTAGGAGATCCCAGGATTAATGCGTAAATTATCAAATGTTATAAATGTATGTTTTGTTTACTGTAAAGTAATATGTAGCTACATTTTGATGCTCATAATTATGTCCTTGCGACATAAGCCTAATAAAGTTTCTTTGAGTTTTGAGTTGGGAGTAAAATGCAGTAAAGAAACTTAGAGGCCTGGAGCAAGATCATTATAAGTGTAAGGAATTTTCGGGTAAATGAGGCTTGGGGAGCGCGAAGTTTCAGAGAAATATGGAATGAGACTCACGCCTGATGTTCCTGTCTCTACTGGTAGTATGTTTAGGGACTGCAGCTCTTGTCTCGATGGGCAGTAGGGTTAGGGTTAAGGGGTAGGGTTTGTCATAGGATTTGGGTTGTATTGTTGGGCATGACCGCCGGTTAGGGGTGTGAGGCTTATTCGGAATTCCTTCTTTTACTGCATAGATTGTAAAGGTCAAAGGTGCATTGCCTCCATGACACATGGCGCATGACTAAATATGATATTACTCGAGTTTAGAATACTGTAAGCGGCCCAAACATGGTAATATATCCACTACCCATTTTTTTTTCGCTCTCTTCATTATAATTCTGCTGCTGATTCTCACTTCTGCTGTTCCATGCACCAACTTGATTAGTCAAACAAATGAAGATATCGCCAAGATTATACTAATAAACGATGCATCCATTACCCTCGAAATTTTGGAAAGTTCAGTAAACTCTTGAAAATAAATTAGTACAGGTCTTATTTCGATCTGGTATTCTTACCTTTTTGCGTTAAAACTTCGTTTTCAAATGCACTTTTTTTTTCTCGATTTCACAAATCACAAACTTGTGATTGGGCTTGGTACCATTGATTTTTATAACGCATTTCACTGCATGTCACTGATCTCTTTACGGTCTTATAATATATAGACTATCACAACTGACGAAATAGGTGTAGAAGTTAAAAGTTTGTTGTGGGGAGTGCTTCTCTTGTTGAGTGCTCTTAAGGTTACATACGCTCATTAATTTAGAGGTCACTTCGGTTGGACTTACAGGGAAGGGTAATCTATTTATCACATCATTTTTTTTCCTCCCTCTCTGGGGCCCAGTGACCTTAGCTGTGGCCTGCTCTAACGCAAGTGTCACTTCCCTGGCCAGTTTAGGTTAAATTAAGGCAGCATTATTTCGGGTCAGAGTTTTGAAAAGATAGGTGCTGCCAATGATCTAACCCCATATTTTCTTGAAATATCCTGAGGCCTCAAGTGGCTTTTCATGGGGTGGGTCAAACGAGGAGATACAGAAAAAACTTTACTTGTTATGAGCTATTAAGAGTAACGTATATTTTTAGATCAGATGCTTATCTCCATTACTGGTGAGTGGGAGTAGCCAACGAAAATTTGGGCTGGAGTGACGGCAATGGACAGAACATAGTAAAATTTAGCAAAACGATTTGGGCGTGTGTAACATAACCCTTTAATTACCAGCCTGGGCATCCACTGCTTTATTCTGAAGACCATGTCGAGGGGTACCGCTCTGTCAAAATTCACAAGGACGCCATGAAAACAAAAAAGACATATTTTACTATAATATTCTTTACTATGACATTGAAGGTCGTTTACGGAAGATAGCCTGCGATGCGGTAAAACTTTCAGGCGGTCGATGGCGGGTGATCGGGTGAACACATGTGAAGGGTTAAGCTGCTAATCCTCTGAGAGGCTTTGGGCAAAAGCCAGTGAGAAAAGTATAATATTTCTAGAGTGGTCTTTGTGGTCCAGCTGAATAGACTATAGACTTCATCCCGATGTTGGAGAGATGTTGAGGCCATGAATGCCACAGCAGAGGTCGTAGATTTGAGAGTCGCCATGTAGTCTTTCTTTCTTTCTTTCTTTTTCTTTCTTTCTTTTTTTCTCTCTTTCTTTCTTTCTTTCTTTCTTTCTTTCTTTCTTTCTTTCTTTGGCCTCTCAATCGTTTATTCCGTCCCCCTCCCCTTTCCAATCTTGAGTGAGCATCTGTTAATGCATGCTCACCTCTTATCTTGATTCCATCTTGTACCACACCTAAGATTCCCCAGAGTTAACTGACATGTTAAGTGGTACCTTCATGTTAATAAAACAGAGCTTACTGGACGTGACCACTGGTTTAGAGGAAGGGCGGGGATGCATGTTGTGGAAGCGTTTCTCGTGCATAAGGTCCTTTAAACTGGTCATCTTCTGGGAAAGGCTTCATTTACATAGCCACTAAAGACTTTTATAGTTGAATGCGTCTTACCTGACGTTACGACGGGGTGGGGGGGGAGGGAGGGGGCACTAAACCCCATTAAAACCTGCCGATTTAGACATCTGTCTTTCCGACTTATAATGGTAGCTGGATTTTAGCTGTTAGCAATGGCACATTACAGTTACCATTTTTAAAATTATATTTGACAGCTTGCGTATTGAATGCCACTAAAGGTGCATTCAGCACCAATGCACTAATGTAATTCTTATGCTGTGAAGAAATCCCACCGTTAATGCGCAAACTCTAGGTTAACAAGTCACCTGAGTAATGTTTTCTTTTCCCCTCCACCCCGTTTCTGACTAAATGTCGGCAATGTAGTCGACAAGAAACCGGTACTCGGCGGTTGTGAAGTTTGCCTAGGTTCATGAATGTTTATGACGTGTCGGTAGCTTCTGTCCATAATATCCTTTCAGCTCCATTATAGGATGGCTGATCCAGCTAACGGCCTTTATCCCTCACAACACACGATAGCTACAGGGATAATGTCAGCACCTGGACAGGTCGTGGAAAAAATACTTTAGGAAAACCCAGAAGACAGCAGATAATTAAAGTCTTGTATGATTAGCAAACCTTTACATAACGGCAGTCTTTCTGGGTATTGCGAAATACTGTTCATTTAACGGAGCACACCCATACTTTATTCGGGGTCAACAGTAATTAGCAGCATTAACAATGTAACCAAAAGCGCAATAACGCATGCTTTATTGATTCCAGGGGACACTTCTCCAACAGTAATTCTTGGCTCTCGACATAAAACATTATAAGATCTAGCTTAGTCAAGAGCTTGATTTTTGCGTTGCTTGCAGAGCAACTAAACTGGCGCAGTCCGCGCACATCGAGAACGTACTATGCATTTTATATAAAATCTTAGATAAATTATTTTTATTCAAAGGTTGAAACAGTAATAGTATTCTAATTTCTTAATTGATGTTACAGTCGGAAGAGTGTGAGAGACAGGTCTGGTGGTGGCATGGCTCCAGATACTGTACATTTTGTATGATAATTTTCAATGGGCAGCTCTCGAATATTGGTAGGTATATGGTGGGACAAAGCTTAATTGCTGTACTTCCTTGTACTTTGAACCTAAAATCACCTTGATTCGTGACGTGAGATCAGGGTGTCCTTCCTCATGACAGAGGAATGTATACCTTCCGACCAAAGAGCACAGCCACACTATTTACACACCTTACAAAACATAAGAATACCATTTATATATAATATATAAAAGACGAGCATCTGTAGACAGATTTGTTTGTTTGGTGTGGAAATCGAATTAGCATTGTAAAGAGGTTCAGATTTGGTAAGATATCCGCAATTAACCAGGAAGGATCACTCAGACGTCCATCGCTGGTCTCAAAATAGTCCATTGGTGTCTTGGGTAACTGGCTAGGCCTTTCATTGCTTGAACCAAGGGAATGAGAGTGATGCAGTAACGCGACCACAGAACAAAAAAAAAAAAAAGCAGGGCTGGCTCACAAGTCAAGCTTACTACTTACCAGTCGAGTAGTACATAAAATTGCAATCTAGAGTTGCCAAATTAACGTTGTAAGGTTAAATATCCTCGAAAGGTCTTGAAATTTCATTATAAGAAGAGCTGTATAAATAGATGTAGGGGTGACATAGATTTGGTATATCCCTCTTTCTTTCTAACTCCCGGTCACTGCAAAAAAAAACTCAAAACCATAGCAATAGGTGTCGGTATAATTTTATTCAAGTATTGAAATACTTATAAGCAAAATACAGTCGAATATAATATCATACACGTTAAAGCACATTAAGACACAGTGACGTGCACGAAACGCAGCTTACGACGAAATAGAACCAAAAGAGGAACCAGAAAGATTGTATGTACATGGTAAGAGACTATGGATATATGTAGCTGCCATGATAACTGTCACAATATATAATCACATTACAACAAAGCTGTGGAGATGTTGTTATGCAATGCCTATGAATTTTAGTTTGGAAACCACCTTCAAACTTGAAATTTGTGATGCCACTATGTTCCTTCTTTCAAAGTCTCAGGGTGGCCTAAGATTGTAGAGTAAAAGACGCATTATATTATATCTTCCAACATATTTTGTGAACAGCTTACATTTAACAAGTAAGTTGATGCTTTCAGTTAGCAGAAAAACAAAGCTGCATTTGGATTTCACATTCCGCCCTATCAATCCGATACACTCACATCATGTTTTCCTGTTAGGAACAATGCCATTTGTCTCAGTGTCTCTTTTACAACTTCACTGCTGAGGTCTGGCAACCCTATTCTAAGAATGGACACTGTACTATTCTGCACTATAATATTATGTCATGTTTGAATAGCGACAGAAAGCAAAAAAAGATCTACTACTTATATATGAACAAGGCTTGCCCCTCCCAAGTCTAAACTGTAAATCTAATTGAAATAAACAAACAAACAAAAATGTATATTGTACTGTGTCATGGACGAATCATATTCTAGGTGTCTTAGAATCCGGTAAACGACGAGACACAAGTTGTAACCTAGGCAATGAAAAAGTTACGAGAGGAATGAAAAAGCGTATCTGGTTGGGTTTTTTTTTTTTTTTTGGCGTTTTCGTCAAAAAGTGTTTTTCGAGGGAAAAGTTCAAGTGTTTACTTTGGAATATAACTCAGGAAACAATGGCTATGGTTTGTAGATTTATTAAGAGTTGCCAAATAGCGAGAAAACTGCTGGGTGTAAGAAGACTTTTCTAATCGGATCAGCCTGTCTCCTTGTCACGTATTTCCGTGGTAGGAATGGGGCATAAATGCTCATTTATTAGCTAACAGGGTGTTTCTTCAAATGTTATGTGCCGCGCTCTTTAGGCCCAAGGTCTTGACTAAGTAGGCTATAAAATGGATATTAATTAACACGCCACCGTTCTAAGCTGTATGACTGACCACATTTTCTCGTGTCACGATAAGTGTTACACCTCTTGTCATACCTACAAGATTCGTGAGATATAGAGTATGTTTACTTACCTCGGGTGTGGGCAAACAGCGTATTTTATCATTAACCCGACTTAACAGGGAGGGTTGATGCCATATCAGACCTACTTAGATGGTTTTTTTTTCTAGAGTGGCTTTACAATAGAGAACATGCTCCATTAGGACAAATTCAGGAACAGCAAAAGTTAAGTGACCATCCTAGAAGAAACTATACTACCGCTATCATCACCTCTTATACCAACACCACAGCTAATTCTACTATAAAAGCGTTATAATTACTCCTCCTTCATCAATCATTACTACTGCTGATATTCCTCATCCACCTACTGCTGCTGTTACTACTACTGTTGTAGCTGCTGCTGCTGTTGCAACAACCACAACAACGATTGCTATTTCCTCGTGCTTCATGCACTATAAGTTGTTCTTGTTGCTGTTGTTGTTGTTGTTGTTGTTGTTGTTGCTGCTGCTTCTGCTGCTACTACTACTACTACTACTACTGCTGCTACTGTTTTTGTCAACAACAACAACTGCTACTATAATGCCAGATTAAGTTTCGCTTGGAGGAGAAAAGCTCTGTAGACTCTACGGATTACTTGAACAGATCTACCCTTTGGTTAGTGGAAATTGACGACAGGCTTCCTATAATAGTATGCTGTAGAGCACCTTACTTATCCCAAATCTATTGAAAATATGGCGCTCATTCATAACCCACTGCGAAGCTCGTTGTACCAAAGCGGCGCTCAAACGTGATCCATCTCAAAATATGTGGCTTGACATGTGTGTGTGTGTGTGTGTGTGTGTGTGTGTGTGTGTGTGTGTGTGTGTGTGTGTGCTCACTAGTGCGAATGTGTGTGTGTGTGCCCTTGCTTGCTTTCCCGGTATAAAAATCCACACCGTTTCATGTGAAGCTCTCAAATTTGATAAGATATCCTAAAATGGGCCGGAAGAGATGGTATGGGGGTGTATCATGTGCACCGTTGTAGTCTGTACACGTCTAAAAGACCTAAAGTTACAGTAGGATGACCAAAAAAATGTGAGAAAAAAGTTATCAAATCACGCCCCATCTTTACTGCTACTAAGTGGCATCTTTTTGGTCTGGCAGTTTTGTCTTTCTGAAATATAATGTAGATAAATCACAAAGACCCCCTTGTTTACTGTGAGTTTGTTTGCCCCTCTCCCTTTGCACCCCCTCCTCGGGCAACGCCGGGACACCTCAGCTTGTCAAAAATATTGTCAGTTATAAATATAATCAGGATATTTTAAGGGTATGCATAATGACACTATTACATGAATGCAGTGAGAAAACAAAAGGGACAAAAAGTAATTTGGGCCCCCAAATTCATCCATTTAGAAAAAGTAAAAGAACCATAAACGGACGAGTTCCTAAACTGCAGACTTCAGAGATATATAGCAAGTTTATATGACAAGAATATTATTACGATAGCTTACAACAGCCAAAAATGCGGTGGCCACAAAAAATGATATCAGCAACAATATCAAAACTATATGCCAAGACGTCCTTAAAGACAATTAAAGTAATTGAAAGGTATTTAAACAATACAGTAAATAGCGTTATCTCTCCTCACTTCGTCTTCCTTACAAAATTGGGCTACACAAACAGAAAAAAAAATGCTAACTGACACAGTAAGTAAATAGGGGTCTATTTTCACAGTTAAAGACCTGCAAATAAAATATTCACCATGATGAGAATAATATAACAAAAATCTATATAGTCTACATATATTGAAAGCATAGTGTAGCGAGTAAGTGTCGAGTAGTGTTGGCGTGTAGTGAAGAGGCAACGAATACAATAGCTTCTCCTTAGAAACACCGCTGACGTTGCTACACAAACCAAGTCCGCTCTGCAGGAAACAAAATACTTCTTTATTGGTAGCAGGGTGTAACCAGCAAATAATTCACAATGCACAGACCAAAACAGCCAACTCTCTCCAACTCTCTCACTCGCGTGCCTTTTAGAATAATTTCAGTAGAAATTCTGGAATAAATGACGGCATCATTATATGATGCGCCCAAACAAACATGCTAGTCTGGAAGGTAAGAACAGCAATTTCTAGACTAATTAGAATCAAAACTTGCCGATCGCGGCCCCACTCGAACCTTCGGGAAGGCTAATACTGCGTTTACTCAAAGCATCCCACCCGAACCTTCGAGAGGCTAATACTGCGTTTACTCAAAGCACTATACGGTCGAGCTGACCTTGACACTAGACAGTCTCAATACTAGCGGGCGGGACGGGTGCGCAACGCACTACCGCCCTAGCTAAAAGAGAGAAGAAAAACAAACTAATCCTAACAAGGTCAGCCACTACTAACTGCAACCCTCCCGAATCGTGGAGGACCGGAGCCGCGGTCCAGAACCGTCGCGTAGAGCAAAGAAAAAANGGGGGGGGGGGGGGGGGCACTAGCCCAAACAAACAACACGCATCACAAATGTTACACATAGACACCTTTCCACTCAGAGGCGTAAGCATAATGCTTGAAAGAAATAGCGGGATCATTATGAGAATGCGAGCAATATATCTATGGAATATTCAGTGTTCACAGATATGTCTTGTAGAAGGCTGCCAATCAATGGGAGTTGAAAATATGCATTATTTAACCTTTATTTTTATTTTATATTCAGAGGGGTATAAGTTTGACATCACTCTTACGTATTGCGTTAAGTTTTCATGTTTTTTAAAGAGGGATAGATGTTTGCTTCTTAGCCTTAAACATTCACATTATTTGTTCAAAAGTTTTAAACGATTTACATTTTCTTTCCGTCTGACTCTTTCCGAGAAAACAGCGCTGGAAAGTTGGAATTTTCATTCTGCATAAGCCGCCATTTTCATGCTGTGTACATAAAGCGAAAATGAGAGTAGACGATTGGCACAGGCGCATGCGGAAACTCTGTGAACCAATCGTGTATTTAACCCATGACGCCTTTTAACGTCACTCAGCTCAAGCTATGGGGGCACGTGCAGGATGAATGTCTCGACATTCCAATGGTGTTTTCTCAAAACCGGTCAGGAGGAAGGAAAAATATATGCGGCTTACATTGTTTAAAAATAAAATGTGAACTTTTATTACTGTGAAGCAAATAACGCTCCCTGTCCCTTTGAGAATAGTTAGGACCGTAAAAAATGAGGTTTCACACCCAGTCAGTTCGTCCACAAAAAAAGACGCTTATTAAACAACGTCGAAAATATCTATAGAGAATCATGCTGCTAGCAGTATTTGAACCAGGGACTTTTCTCATTGACACACAAGCTCTTGTCTTTTTAACAATGTACAAGTACTTGCAACATTATGAAAGAAAGCTATCAATCTGCATTGTAGATGCACATAATGTATTGTTTTCTTAAGGTCCTGAGTATCTTAAAGTTACCGGGATTTATAATACCTGTAATAATAATAGCAGCCGCAGTAATATCAGGAGAATAAGTAATAACAATAATAAGAAGAATGAAAATGATAAGAAGAAAAATAAGAAGACATATAACAGTAGTAATAATTGATAATGATACCTGATATTACCAGGAAATAACAATGCCTGAAATCAAGTTCAATGTTACAATATGCGATACACACACACACACACACACACACACACACACACACACACACACACACACACACACACACACACACACACACACACACACACACACACCAAGACCTCCTCTATTTTTTGCTATTAAGAAAAAGGTTTCAAGATAATCAAATTTGACCCCCCCAAAAAAGGGCTGGCCGGAAATCACATTGAATGGCAGGGGTTTCCACACAACATGGTTTACAATGGACTTTGACATGCTTTGACTAAACTTTACACTTTGTGCTCTCGTTTGTGGCAACAAAGTGGATGCTGAATATCCTAATGAAACATCCCACATGGCTGAGGGTGATTTTTTGTTTACCTCGACAACATACTAGTTATTCCACTTTTCATATCTTTTCAATGAATTTGGTAAGAAGTCCATCATATATTTGGTATAGAAACCTACTAAACTATCAAACAGTGTCCTCCGCTGAAATTTGAGACTTCCGAAATGCCTTCACGGAAGCAAGCCCATTAGCAAATGAGTATTATTTGACTGGATTTCAGAACTTCTGATAAGTAGAGGCCTTAGAGAACATAAACTGTCAAAAACTAGCCAGCCTTTCAAATAAACACTGGTTTAGTCAGTTAATGATCATCCTTAGACATTTTTCTGACATGTCAGTTCGACTACGGAGAATGTCAAGAGTTCCTGTCAGTTAAAGCATGACCAGGATTTAGAAAATAGACCTGGATCTGAAACCGTAAAGAACCAGCTTGAAAGAGATCATTATGTTACATGCAGTTCTCTGATTCTGGTAATCTCATCCAATCCACAGATGTAATCCACTCTTGCAGTACTGAGCAGTATTTGCGTTCATTTCGCAATACTTCTAATATCTTCTCCTAATCTCAGAGAGACATGGCTCTCTTTGTTACTCCATTAAATCAATGTCTTACATGTATGCTGCATATCATATAGATTACTTTTACAAAAGTTATCGAAGAAAGGGACATGGCAATTTTGTGTGTGTCACTATGTTGTGTGGATTATTCTGAGAAAATAATAGAAACACAAGCGGTATAGAGGCGTTGCCGACATAACCATAGCTGCCAGAAGAATTGTATCTCCATTAAGGCTATTGTTTAATATTGACAGTGGCAAAGACAATGATGATGATGGTGATTAGGAGGAGGATGTTAATGATGATGATAATGATGATGATGATGATGATGCATACTCCCTCCCCCCTTTTACATACAAGTCTCCTCTTCTTACCTTAATTCACTCCTCTACCACCTGTTTTATCCCGTGATCCAGGTTCAATTCTTATCGTCTTTACCAGCTATTTTAAGACTGTCTCACGTAATCGATCATAACTGACTTTTAACTCACTCTTCCATGCTTGTCTTTTCTTTTTCTTCTTAATGTGGTTGCTTTTATTGTGAAAGTTTTAACTCTTGTTTCATTTCTATTGATAAAGGCCTTAGAGCCGAAACGTTTAGATGTCATTTTTGATCTTAATTCTTTACTAGATTTTTAATAAATTCCCTGAATTAAGGTTGAGCTTTTAATTTTTCTCAGTTTTTAATGATGATGATGATGATATTGATGTTGATGATGATGATGATGATGAGTAGTTTTACCAATTCATTGTGTGTCATAGAATAATTTTTATGCCTGAAGAAGAGCATTTTAGATCGAAAATTTGCGCCAATAAATTAACTCTCTTTATCTGTGAAGATCTACCTTTTTACGTCTGTTTTAAATTTCTTAATTTTTAAAAACAATTCTTAAATGATGATGATGATGATGATGATGATGATGATGATGATGATGGCAATAATAAGAACACGTATTGATTTTCCAATGAGAATAATTAGGAAAAACCTGAACACAAACAAATTCCTTTATGTCATAATCTTTCAGCTATATTCGATTTCCTGAAACGTCATATTGAAGATGATAGTGAAGATGAAATGATGACGAATGTTAAAATGATGATGGTATTGATTAAAAATAATAATCCGTGCAAAGTATTAATTGAATAATACCGCTTTAATAATCTAATTATTCTGCCTTACTTTGAGGGATGTGTGTGTGTGTGTGTGTGTGTGTGTGTGTGTGTGTGTGTGTGTGTGTNTGTGTGTGTGTGTATGTGTGTGTGTACGTGTGTGTGTGAGAAGGGGGGGGGAGGGGGTAGTGGTCTTTTCCAGATAATACGTTAATGGTGGAGACCCAGAAAAGTTGATAACAAATTGCATTTTTTTAAATGTTTCCATTAGATGAACAAAATAATGTAGTATTTAAAATGGTCAAAGTCCAGTCACAGAGAGTAAAACATAATTTGTTGTCCTTTATTAATATATCAGTCACAATGCGTCATGTATAGTTTGCATGTTCTAAGAATGCAATAAATGAAGGGTTCATTTGGCAAATGCACTTATGCTATGATTAACAAGGAGGATTTTTCCATTACGAAGTGACCTATTGTGAGTTACTCAGATACTGAAAAAAAAAATCTTTTAAAAAAAATGATGCAACAGGCACTTGAAAACGTTTGACCAAAAGCGTTGACGCATACTATAGATCCGCCTTGTCGGCTCTCATGAGAGAGTATTATTATTATGCCATTAGTTTGCAATGAATGCCAATGACCTTGTCACCCAACCAAACAATGGCAGAACAGAGATGATATCTATTCTATCATGTGTAAGCCTCTTTCCATAGCCATAAGCCATATGTCAAAAGGGAATGGCCCACAGACTAATGACGCTCACTTAGAATACAGTGGTACATTGAAATTAAGTACTCATTTAACAGTCATACCTTGTCCTTGTATTAATTTTATATGCACGGATTTAGAATCGTTCTGAATGTGTTTGATGGCTTTGATAGTGTATTATCTGCATCCTTGTGTAGTTAAGGGGACCATATAAAATGTTCTGAAGAATCCTCCCGTCACGGTCATCTGTTTTGGAAAAGGAACTTTGTCGCCTCCATCCTCAGTTTGTTTGATGCAGAGACTTCATGAAGAAAGACCTACGCGCATGCCCAAACTTCTCCCAAACATTCTATTTCTCAGATGTTGTAGAGAAACTCTGTCTTTGCTATTTTTAGGGTTGACCCCGAATGAACATATTTTTTTAACTGCCCTAAAGTTATGTTAGTTATGTTATTGAAACCGTATATTTGAACTCACTGTCTGGGGCGTAAGCAATAAAACAGAGAAATAATCACGAAGACCTAGAGCTAATGTTGATTTATCTTAAGTAAGACTCTCTTGAGACGTCATTTAGGTAAGGTGATTAGTGCATCGAATGTCTGGTCGCTGTCCATGTCTTCTTCAAAACAGTAATTAACTTGGTGGCCTTACAAGATTGTTTCTAAAGGTAGACATCTTGGCAGATACGTGTACACGTCCTAGAATTTCCAGCCATCAAAAAGAAACAACAATGATATTGGAGGGTCAGTATTGCTGCCAGTTTTAGAAGAAGAAGAAGAAGAAGATGGTGATGTTTGTTTTCTTTAGTGAACTGTGATCGTACTCTTTGAAATTAGCACCCTTATAAAGCCTTAGATCTCCTCATATGTCTTCTTCTTCCTTATCATTATTATTATTAATATTATTCCTGATGAAGGAATTTTTAATTCCGAAAATTTGACTTTTCATTATTGTGTACTTCTTTTTATAATTTAAATTAAATTACATTTCACTAAAGANTGACTTTTATAATTTAAATTAAATTACATTTCACTACACTGGTGGACGACTTTTTAATTTTTTTTTGTGTGTGTGTGAAACAAATGATGATGATGATAATGATGATGATGATGATTATGATTATGATGATGATGATGATGATGATGATGATGATGATGATGATTGATTGATTGATAATGATGATTGATAATAGTGATGATTCTATTGATACAGGCCTTAAAGCCGAAACGTTTAGATGTAATTTTCGGTCTTAATTCTTTACTAGATTTTTAATAAATTCCTTGAATTAAGGTTGAGCTTTTAATTTTTCTCAGTTTTAAATGATGATGATGATGATGATGATGATGATGATGATACGAGTAACAATGGTAACGATAATGACGGTGGTAATAAGAATTGCTTTGGGCAGAAAGATGTTGAGGATCAGCCGGAGAAAAGAATGAACAAGAGCATACTAGAGGAACCTAGAGTAAAGAAGGAACTCCTCCAGTTTATCAGCAAACAGAAGCTAACTTTTTTTGGCCACGTCTTCCGGAAAAGAATATACAGAAAAGGTGGAGGGTGAAAGAGGAAGACCAAAATCTAGCTACCTGGGCAACATCAGAAAATGGACAGGCAAAATTAAAAAAAATTCTAGCTAATAGAAGACAAACAGAAATGGCTTGACACTGACACAGCAAGGAACGAGGCACAGCAAGCCAGTGGGTGGTAAAAAGTCGACGCTGGTGAGTGAGTGAGTGAGTGAGTGAGTGAGTGAGTGAGTGAGTGAGTGAGTGAGTGAGTGAGTGAGTGAGTGAGTAGGAGATTCATTTTGAAAGACGTTTACGTAAAGCTTTAAAACAATGACAGTGCATACCATGCCTCAGCTTTTCATAATTCCACTGGAACACGGTAAAGTCGATTTTTAAGGAAATATATCACTGCAGAAAACAAGCAGAATGAGACTGCATGAGATGCAACTAGTGTTCACAAGAGACGACTGAGCAAAGCAAGGAGTATGTCGCCAAAATGCACATATTGCTCCTTTGAATACATGTAAAGCTGCCGTACTGGAATTATGCATGCTATGAGAAGCAAAGAGTTCATGGAATTTTGGCGCATTATTATTTCCACTTGTTTGGCTGCGAATGTACTCAAAGTCAGAAGAAAGTCAGTGGTAGCAAACCTCATAGATTATCATCATGAAATATATTATTATTTGCAAAACATTTATCCGCACTGGATATAAATAAAGTGAAGAGAGAAAACTATAACAATATGAAATATATTATAATTGTCCGTACTGACTTTGCCATGTATTGTCATGTTCCACAAATCATATCAACTCTATACTGCGGTACCGTTTTGTACTGAATGCTAGCAATGTCTGTATGAGGTCAAAAACTTGCGAAAACATTAACTGAATGAAACATTCTCCTTCGACTAGCCTTTTTTCTTTCTCGAAACCTCTTTGTATTTGTGGAACTCGATATGATATGTCAACTCATGTGATATAAGAAATCAGAACAGTGCAAGATCATCTAATATATCGTGAAGTTACAATAAGTGTCGTAAACCCAACAACATAATGAAGGACATGGAGCAGTTGTAGTTTACGTCCCGAGTCCAATGAAGCTATTTCTTCAAAGTGGTCTGAAATGGAGAGTAACTATAGACTAGCCCGTATTACACAGCATAATGGCCACGATACAGCAACAGTTCTAGCAGCAACGATAGCAATCACCACAGATATAGGTCAACCCAAGCTTTCATATGTTATCTCCAGATACGGTCTATGACTTAATGCCTGCCTTTTCTGCAAACTTCTCTCATATTTCTGCGAAAGACGACGGTAGTGATCCACGTGGCCAATAATATCACATTTTCCTTTGCCCTTTAGACGACACGTGATCTTGAGGGCGACTTTGTGGCTGAACGTGGAGATTGTGTTCATGAATTGTTGAACAGCATCCGGGTCAAAGTCCAGATGGAGCAGCTGTGTTGACTGGGTCAGATCCTTCTTGGTGCTGGAGAGCAACACCTTTTCTCTCAGATGACGAATATGCACGCGGATCTGAACCTTGGCAGGACTTAGAACAGAGGCGTTGATGCTTCGGACTGCCAAATTAAGTTTCATTCCTGAGGTGGTCAGTCTGGTGGCTCCGTTCTCTTCTGACGTGGGTACGCCCACTGGAAAGTGATTGTATTTCAAAACCCAGCGAGTTTTGTTCTTTCGCAGCCTACTGGAGAAATCTGGAGGGAGTACAAAGAGAATACATTTCCGTAATCAACAAAAGATGATCCTTAGCAAATGGAAAGACAAGAGTGCGATAGAGTCAGTCCTTAGTCAAAGAATCAGTTTCAAAATGAAAGCGAAAATTGACATTTTGACGACTGACCGGTAATGAGAATGTTACATAAATTTAAAAATGTGCAATGGATTGTGGAAAGGAGTCTTTTGATATAACATCCTACCACGGAGGCCGACAAATTTTCACAGTTTATGAGAAGGGGTTATTGTTTTCATTGATCGTACAGCTGTGATATTTTCAATACATTATGTTTATATCTCATTATCTCATTGTGTTGTACCAAATCTTGAGCACAGAATACATGAAATGAAGCAGGTTTTAAGTAAAGCGTGTTTTCCCTACTCACCACATAGGAATATTGAACTTATGTAAGATAATTAATAAAGATATTACCTACGTAAGGGATTATATAAGAAGTCCTCTAAATAGAATTGCTCACATATTTATTTTAAAACTGATGGTTCTGTCTCTTCTCTCCTAGAGTTTTCTCTGCTAACGTCAAAAATTCTGACTGCATCCTCTGATCTTGTTGGGCCTGACTGCTAGCCTAGATAGATTAGGCTGATTAATTAATTGATCGATGAGTGTAATGATTGATTGATCTACTGATCGATAAGCTGATTGGTTCACTGATTTCATGATTTATTGATTGACGGAGTTTTGCTTGGTATTTTGTCATTGCTTGATCATTGGTGAGTATGTATGCCCATATATCACTCTGTTGTTTAAGATTAAATAAAAAACAACAAAACTTATTTAAACCTTGTTCAAATCTTGTCGCACATCTGTGGCATCACTATTCCTTCCTACCCTTTTAAGTTACCTTACCATGGAGAGGTTGCACTGAAGTCACGACCGCATTTCAAACACGTTGACTTTAACAGGAAATGCAAACAAAATCAATACTATCTGGTGGGCCTGGTTTACACAACAATCAGAGGAGTGGGTGTGTAATGTGCTGTCAGGATGTGGCTGTGTGATAAACTTACTCAGATTAATGAAGTATGATTAACTGCATGAATATTTCGCATAAAGTAATCCATGTGAAAAAAGAATATATATTACCTATAATCTTATCCGGAAAGAGAACTATCTTGTATGTCTCCTCGGGGCTTGCCAATCGTCTGGCGTTGTTCTCATAAAGGAGGTCATTGCTGGAGTGAAGATCATATGGAGATGCTGCCACACTGGCAAGAAAGATATCATAGAGCTTCTCCTGGTCGTGCTTCTGTGAGTCGCTTGCAATCAGCGGTCTTATCACTGTCTGCAGGTCACCTCTGTAGCCTATGTGTGGATTTCTCGGTGAACGTCTGACCTTAATTTTACAACCTGTCATGTCAGGTGGACCCTTCTCTGCTACTCTCCTGGGTTTTCTAGAGTACGAAGTGCTTTGAACTCTTTGCAGCCTGGTTGTGTTAAATGTCAAACTTTTGGTGTGCTCTTGGGCGTCTTTTTGAAAATATGAAACACGAGCTAGGCAATCCTTTGAACGATGGTTTGTTTTTAGAGATTCACCACGGCTTCTGTCTTCATCTCTGACAGCTCTGTCTTTTGAGGACCTTGGTATGAAGCTGCTGGTATGAACGGTATGGCACTTGGTAAAGACAGCTTTACTGATTAAAAGTATCGTCATTAGTTGTGTAATGTGGACTGGCAACATTGTCAGGCAGTGGCTGAAGATCATATATAAAATAAAAAAATTAGTAAAGAGAGAAGGAATAGCGAAATTGAAANGTGGGGGAGAGAATGAATGTGATAAAATGTGGATGATGAAGTGTTGTATGAAAATTTGATGAACTTCAATATTTACCAGTATTTGTGATATTAAAGTACCATCTTCTCTCAGACTGAGCAAAAGTCTGTCTTTTTTTTCCTCCGGTGACCTAACTGATTTTGGATGAGGATGATGATAATAAATATAGTACAATGACAACAACAGCGACAGCTAAGGCTACATTGTCATTAACAATGACTAAAAATAAACTCTCAGTTCACACCATGAGAGACTCATATGACACCAATAAGCTTATCAAAGCATCGTACATTTACAGCTTGACTACATTAGGAAAAGAAGTCCTGACAAATAATCAGGCAGTTTTGGAAACACAACGCAGTTACTAGTCAAGCAAGGATGCTGTATATTTGCATATGTCGTATGAAGAAGTAGCATAACGTAATTCTATTCTGATTGGGGAAAAGCATGTGTAATAATTATAAACAAACATGACTTAATTTGGCTCATTTAGAAATAGTCTCCAACGCCACTTAATAAATAACTTAAAAAGGCGCAATTTGTAAGATCTGATGGCTGATGAGTCACAGCTCATGACAAAGGGAAAATCAAGTCCTGACCGTTGATGTGAAAACGGACGGTATGGAAACTCCTCACTGATAACACCTTTATAGAAATTAAATTGGCAAGCACGAAATAGACCTAAAGATAATAATATGTAACTTCTCTAATGCTTCGCTCGATTACTTTAACAGGCAATTTTTAACCACACAATGTGAATTAACCCATATGCAGTGGCTTGCAGGTCACCACCACATTTAAGGGGTCAGTGTGGTGTCTGTCTAAATATTGCTTGTATATGTTGCTTAGTGTCGAGCCTCTGCGTTCAAGTCTTTGTCCCAACGTGTGTGGAGGTCTCACGCTGGGACAAAGACTTTGACGAAGAGGCTCGACACTAAGCAACATTTACAAGCAATATTTAGACAGACACCGCATCCAGGTTATCCTCCTACTGCAGATTGTAGTGCATTACTGTGGTGCCCATTGCTCTTTTCTAATTCAGTACAGTTTTAGATAAAAAATCCAGCACCAAAATGCTAAACAGGGTGGGTTTGTTTTTGTGTTGTTGTTTTTTTTTTTTTTTTGGGGGGGGGGGGGGGGTGTTTTTTGGGTTGTGTTTTTTTTGGTTGATGCTGTGGATGTTGACTTCAGAGAAGATGTATTTTGCAACACAGTTGTAATTCGCCATTAGAATTCACACATTTCTCTAAGACACAGTAGTGAATGTATATATAGAGGGGTTTTCAATACTTGTTTCTCAAGGAACATGTGACGTGGAAATAAGAGAAAGGTTTGATTCTCGAAGAGATATAGTGAGAATCAAACTAAGACAAATAAAATGCCTCTGCAAGTATGAGCATTAATGTGTGTTAAGAGATATGTGTGAAATCTGGTGGTGAAATAACAATCCTATTTTGAAGTAAAGTTATCATAAGCTCATCACCCACATTATCATACGAAGATTATTCTTAAACCTACTCACTTTCTACAAGGAACCCAGACTACTTTTATCTTGTAGATTTATATCAAGAAAACGTGGCTGAATTTATTTATTTGTGGATTTGTCCTATATAAAATGTACACCACTTATCGAAGGGGACGCAGATCTGGCAAGACATTCTCAAATCTCGAGTAAGGATCACTGAGATATGCATCTTTGGTCCAGATGGCAACTTGGGAGTCCAGGGAATTTAGATAGACCCTTTTGTGTATGGAACCAAGGGAACGAGAATGTGTAAAAGGTGGAGCTGACTGACAGGTCGTGTCCGCGAACTGCCAATCAAGTGATATTCACGTTGAAGCCCATAGTTGCCAGCTTGGTGTTATGAGATCAAATTCATCGATTGGTTTAATCGAAATTATTTTTTTTTGCAATAAGGAGAGCAGTATAAATGCAAATGCATCACAAATTTACCTTCCCCGTCCCCCGACACCCTTTTCCCAGGCTGCGCTGTGATACCTCAGTTAGTCTTAAAATTAAAATGGAAAATATGTGGCTGAATTTCTTTGTGGGTTTGTCAGTATAAACATTTAACCTTTTAACTTAATGGTCTAAAACTTTCACATGATCANGGGGGGGGGGGGGGATAACATGATTTGTCCCAGCTGGCTCCTAGAGATCCGAAAAGATTTAGAGATGGCCTTTTGTACATAGAATCTTGGGAATAAGAGTCTGCAGTCCCGCGACGGGCGACAGCGAAAGTCACGAAGTTGCTGGAAAGTCATACTTGCCAGTTGTCAATCGAGTAGTGCATAACACTGCAACCCAGAGTTGTTAAGTTGGCGTTTTGAGGTCAAATTCCTCTATAACTCTAATTGGACTACTTTTGCTATAAGAAGAGCAGTATAAATTGCATGTAAATGTGACAAGAACTTGGTCGCTTCCTCTCTAGCCCCTCCTCCTTTGCGAGCAGCGCCGAAAAACGTCAGCTACTCATTCATGTTGATGAAAAATAGCGAGAACTTGAATAGAGTTTTCAAAGATCAAAGAGGTATCTGTGAACCGAATTTGACTGACAGACTTTTCATCCATAACCACCTGTCTGCGCCCCTGCCGATGGTGGCGACTATGACTGGTCTAGTCTATACCTGCGTGTCCAGCCTTTGTGCAAGCAAAGTCTCCATTACTCATTCCGTCCTAATGCGACTCAGTACGACGTACTTCATTTCTGCCTAATGCGCCTTAATACGACATCCCGTGTGGTTTCTGTTGTCTACTTGCTCCTAGAAACAGACAGTATCGGATAATGAGGTATCGTGATCGCCCACTCATTGGTCGGACTTTGCGCTATTTTCTACTGCAAACCGAAGTCTTTTATCATCAGCGGATGGCTTTTTGCTATTTTTAAAAAAAAAGTATTATTCCTTTGCTTACTTCGCACATTATGAGATACGGACCGAGTTTTCAAGCAACAGAATCATATTTATTGGATCTGTGAGTTTGAATATCTGAGCAGCCTGCTTCAAATACTCATCAAACGTTGCAAAAGCTAATCAAACTGGCATATGATATCATGAAACGATCACATATTGAAGAAATACTGACAGATTTCAGCGAAAATAAGAAAGAAGAGGAGCAGAAAAACATATTCCCCAGCCTAACATATTTTTTTTCATTATTGAAAAGACAACCATAGTGTAGCAATATGTCTTTATTGATCCTTGTCTATTTCATATGAAAAGAAATATAAACTAGATCTAGATTATTTTGAGACAAATGTTTAGATTTTCTTTACCATGCCCCTATCGCATCTAAACCCCTCATTCAACGGACTTTCATTTAGGCCAAAGGAACTTGTTTTACAATGCCAAACGGTGTTATTTATCTCACTCTATAGATGAATCATATTACAAAATGCATCAGTGATGCTAAAGCCTGATGTAGACCTGGAATGTTAAGAACCAATTTGAAAATGGTTTTAAGGTAAGAAAAAAAAATGGACGAATAACAGAATAAACCAGGAAGCCCCCACACATTGTTCTCTGCACATTTTCGCTATATTGTTGTTTTATGATAGGCATAGTAAGTGCGAACATTCAATTTTCTCCCGTTCTTACCTTCTTCCAATCAAAATTGTACTGACAAGAAATTGCATAAGTTCAAATGACAATGATTATAATAATAATGACCCATGGTTGTTTTCTGTCATACTTTTGGCAGTGTCTTAGCTGTTGGTTAGATATGTTTGGCTGTTTTGGTGACACTGATAATCCCCTAGAGCAGCTCGGTTCGTTTAGAGAGTTTCAAAGAACCCAGTATATATTCATCCACTAGATGCACAGTTTGTTGAAATATTTCATTGACATAATTCGTCATTTATTGGAATTGGTCCTGAAAGACTGAACGTGAACTCCGAAAACGTATAAACATAAAATCTCAAACAGTTTATGATCTAAATGTTCAATACTCTTCAGTGACATGTTTCATTGCACATTCACTGCTTCAAAACCAGCAGTCTCTAAGGAGTGTTTGGTTAACATGCCTCTGAGGAAAGTATGGTGATGATGCTAATGAACATAATATGTCTGAATGTTGTCTCCTACCTTTTCGATGAGTCGCTCCTTTATCTGAATATAACCTATACAAAGGCTTAGCAAAACGGAGGTTACCCTATTTAGGCCTTGTCAAGAAATTGATTCAAATTTTACATATAGTTTGTTATAAATGTTTACCTATCTAAAATTCCTCCATGATGATGATGATGATGATGGTAGTAGTGATCGTGGTACTAATAACACTAAAAACACATCACGTCGGACCGTATAGTGGACTTAGCAAAGCAGTGCTATTCCATCTAGGTATTGTCTACATTTTCCCCAAAGTTTATACTCAGCTAGATTAATATTTCTATCCTACGAATAGGATTACCATGGATGAGTAGCTGAGGATTAAAATCCTAACAGTAGCCTAATTGATAGTCTAGTGACAACAACAGACAGGAATAAATTATCCAGAGCCGAGTTCGCATCTAACCGCACCGCAAATGGACCATTCGAAAGTTGACATCGACAGTCCATTGACATCGCAGCTTATTAAGTAAAAAAAAAAATACATTGCGTAATGTGTTCGATTTTGGTAGATTTTATGTCATGGCCCCCATGGACGATCATTACTAAGTAGACTAGTGCATGAAATCTGAAAAATCACATAGTCACTATCAACGGAGGGGTAGAGAAAGACAGATGGCAATGTCGTAATGTTCCCTTCCATTAGTACAGATCTGAAACGTACTGTGTCTATCTAAAAAAGAAACTATGATGATTGGAGTGATTGCTCGCCTTTGTCCCTCCCTTTCTGTTCAAGCGTTTTATTTTCCATGAATTATTTTTTAAAATTCTATTACTTTTGCAATTTCATTGTTAGTTCATTTGTTTCTGAGTCTAAGGAAAAACGCCAGTCCGAAAATTTATGTAGACGTCTACTTAATTTGGTAAATTCTTATAGTTGTATTAATTACTTATTTATATCAAATGCTGATTAATGTTTTCTAAGTAATGATGTTGGGGCTGACGGTGATAATTTTAATAAACACAGTTCAGAACCTGGTCTCTTACCTTTTCGATCAGTTGCTCCTGGGTTTGTAAGTGACGTGGAACAGGATTATTAAACCAGTAGACTATTCCAGGTCCTATCCAGTGTTCATTTCTAACAACAATGTGAACACAGTCGGCAATGATGACAGTTTCAGACTTCGTTCAGGTCTCGGCCAGTTTTAAATACAAGACGTGCTCTGTAGAATGGAGGAGAAACTCCGCTATTAATATCACACCTACGACTTAAGCCCTTGGCGACTTCGTTGGCTGAAGATTCCATGCTGTTCCCCTGGGCCACACCATTGTTTATGACACTAGTCTTCGGTTGCGCATGGGAGTCGTACATCATACGGCTGAAATTTACTTCCTTTTGGCATGGCTTCATCAAGGTAGCCAGCACTGGATAATCAGCTCAGCGGTATCAGTAGAAAGCTTGTACTGCACATAATAATTTCTTCAGATCTGATTAGCCCTTTTTGAAGTTTTATTCCTCAGTCTAAACAAAATAACATGCTGGGGGCAAATGTTGAAACAATATTTCGAAATAATGTTTCATCAAGTTATGGTGATATTTGTCAATCATGATAATGAAGATGATCAATAGTTACAGTGTTGACGGTGAAATTAATAATGATCAACGTGATCACGGGATATAAAGTAGGAAATAAGGCTTCTAAACTTATATCACTAGCTGAATTCAATCAAAATAGACAAGACAAGCATTTTCATTACAATATAATACTTCGGCTGCAAAGCCAAGCTTATTTAATTTTTTTTCTGTTATAGGCGATCATAGATCATAGAATTGAAAATGGTTGTGCTCAGATATAACACAAAAGTTTTGAAAACATATATTATTGTAACATTTGTGATGCTTGTTGTTTGTTTGGGCTAGTGCCCCCCCCCCCCCCNGCCCCCCCCCCCCTTTTCCTCTGCTCTACGCGACGGTTCTGGACCGCGGCTCCGGTCCTTCACGATTCGAGAATGTTGCAGTAGTGGCTGACCTCGTTGGAATATATTTTTTTGTCTCTGTTTTGACTAAGGTGACAGTGCGCTACGCTCCCGTCCCGCCCGCTAGTGTTGAGGCTGTCTAGCGGCCGTAGTGTATGTATTAGATCAAAGCTCGACCGTATAGTGCTTTGAGTAAACGCAGTATCAGCCTTCCCAAAGGTCCGGATGGGGCCGCGATCGGCATATTTTGATTTTAATTAGCCTAGAAGATGCTGCATGTACCTTCTAGACTAGCGCGTTTTGTTTTTGCGCATCATATGATGATGACGTCACTTATTCCAGAATTTCTATTGAAATTAGTATAAAAGGCACGGAGAGTAGAGTTAACAGTGAGAGTTGAGAGTTGGCTGTTATTGTCTGTGCATAGTGAATTATTTGCTGGTTACACCTTGTTACCAATAAAGAAGTACATGTATTCTGTTTCCTGCACAATAGACTTGGGTTGTGTATCAACGTAGCAACATCAGTGGCGTTTCTCAGGAGTAGCTATTGTATCTATTGCCTCTCCACTACACGTGTTCAAGAGAAAAACTGCTGTTTCCTACCATAGACCTTTACCCTCAACATTACTGCTCTAACAAGCCAAGAATTGTTGTGAGGTCTTGATCGGAGTTTGGCAATGACAAAACCTTGTAAAAATCTTCCAGTTATGGGTTTTTGGGTAAGTGAAAAAACTAGTTTGCATAGTAGATTATCGGACAGTATGAGTCTTAACAACCCCAGATCTAGACTAATGCTTTTGGATTCATCCTGATCTGTTGAAATCACTGGTCTAAGATCTAGATCTAAATCAGTAAATGATTTGACTGTTGAGTTTAGCTTGTAGTCTGTCTGTTTAGCATCTCTCCATCACATCCCCCCTTCCCCTCCCCCCTAACCACCAACCTTTCCTAAAGCCTGTCGTTAGCACCAGCTCTACTATTCCCACCAATGGCCCATGCGGATCCTCCCGCTGCAAAACTTGTGCCTTTATGATATCCACTTCGTACATCCACAGCGCTACCACTAACTTCAAATGCCCCCTCAAAAAGTCTACCAATTGTGCATCTAAAAATGTTATTTATAAAATATCCTGCAAAAAATGCTCCAAAATATATGTTGGCCAGATCACCACAGCCCTTAGAGCCAGATTTAACAGCCACCAATATAGCATAATCAATAAAAACTTATTAGTTTCTGTAGGAAAGCATTTCAATCAGAATGGTCATAGTGGAGTTGGTGACATGCTTTCCTAGAGGTAGTTGACCCTCCAACGAAGGAAAATCTGCGAGCACGGGAGTCCTACTGGATTTGGAGCCTTGGTGTCCACCAGGCTAGTGGAGGCTTGAATGCTGATGAGCCTTATTTTCAGGATCTACCCCCAAGTACCTGATTTTGTCCTTGTATCATTCTAATATTTTGCTCCTCTCCTTATTTCACTTTCCTTCTCCCAGGTTTCATGTTATGGTCCCCTTTCCCACTCCCCCTGCGCCGGTTCCTGTGTGTCTTTGCCCTCTGTGAGGGGCTGTCTCCGCTCGGGGCCTGGGAGCACAGACTCTGTTGACTACCGGGGTCTGGTACTTATGCTCCCTCATGACCTGAGACTACGGCTCCTTGGGTGCACCCACACTTGAGTAAGCTTGCGAGAATGAATGTGAGTAAATATCACTGTGCATGTGTGCATTTTAGAATTATGTATGTGTACCCACCTGTATAAGCGTACATTGTGCCTAACATCTCTGCATCTGTATCTACATGGTATGTGCCTATATGAATATTCTGATATATACCTTTACTTATCTACGTATATAAATGAATGTAACGGATATATGTGTATGTATGTTTATATTATTTATATATTATGTATGTATTTATATCTTTGTAAATATGCATGTGTGTGCCCTTTGCTTATGTAAACATACGTATGTGCATGTGATTATGTGTGTGTGTGTTTGTGTTTGTGTTTGTGTGTGTGTGGGTGTGTGTGTGTGTGTGTGTGTGTGTGTGTGTGTGTGTATTTGTGTGTGTATGTGTACGTGTGTGAATGTGTGTGTGTCCGTGTTCTGTGTGTATGTACATGGGGGTTTGAGAAGAGAGATGCACTGTCTTTACCTGCCGTCCCGGTTGTTGTGAGTTCAGTTCTAGTTTCTGCCCCTTTACTTGCTGTTTGTTTAGATTTGGTTTCGCCTGCCCATGTGTTATGCCGTGATGTGGGTTCGTGTGATCTTTCCTCATTCATTAATTTATGTTATGTTCCCTGAAGAAGGACACAGATCCGAAAATTTGGAACTTTTATTAAATTGTTCATGCCACAGTACTGAGAGTGTTTTATATTTTTTAAAACGAATCCTATCTCTCTTTGCGTCTTAGTGAGAAATTCTTACATGACTGACGTAGGAGAACGACCTGGTAGATGTTTGTGCGAAAGCGTGGCCTGGATCAATTTCAGTCTACTTTTACAGTACGCGTTGTCATGAAATTATCTTTCATTTTAAAAAAAAAATATAAATCATAATGATGCTATTCTAAACAGTCTGGCGTTTTGCACGTTTTTATAAAACGAATGTGTATAGCAACGAAATACAATCTCCGATAGATCTTTTCAATCCGCCCGATTGGCCAATCGTCCAACTTTTTCACGGAGTCTAATGCATTCGTCTATGATGCCTTTCGGTGCGCTAAGTATTCTTTCGCCGCTGGTGCGTTGCCTGTCTGCCCATTTGTAAAATGGGGTGTTTGTCTTGTAATGTATGACACTGTAAACCAGTGCTCCTATGAGGTAAATAAAAGTCCTATTTTTTACTTGTGTTTGTGTTTTCATTTTAAATTCATAGGTCTAAAATCCAGGGCACTGAACGACACTTCCTGGACGTCTCAGTACATCTAACAGTTGGTTGTAATAAAGTTTAAGAACGTAGATATTATATGATATATAAAAATCTGAAACCATTCGGATCTAGTCAATAGTTGTTTCATTGACAAAATAAAATTCATTGAATAAAAAAATTCTACTTGCACTTAATTGTGACCACTTTCATAATCGAAGTGGGCGTTGTCCCGGAAATAAAAAGGTTGATCAGATGACAGGGGCAGAACGATTTCAAGACAGAATGAGAATGAAATAAGTGGAGTTTTTTAATACATGCAAGGAAAAGAGGCAAAAGGATCTAAAACTTCTAGTATCGCCCAAACAGTGGAAGATATATAAAAGAAGAGGTAAAGAAAGGAAACAGTCAGATTTTAAGTCTTCTTCACATTAGTATGAAGATGTCAATTTTTTTTTTTTTAACTCCTGGGTATAAAAGTGTTTACATCTCTCATTAACTTCTCCAGGTTTCCCATGCCAGAATACTTTCCACACATGTTTAACTCTTGCTCCAAATTTTGACCACAAAGAGAAAAGTCCCTAAACCAATTAGATTTTAAGAATCAGGTTATCCAATATTTTAGACCTTCTCACGCAGTATACAGGGTTACCTTCTCCACTTAGCAACAACCCCAAAATTTAGACTTCAGTGTTGAACCTCACGACTTCTGAGTCTACATGTATTCTCAAATATCTAAGCCTTCGAAATTCAAATCCAACCACCTTCTTCCCCCCCCCCCCCCCCNCCCCCCCCCCCCCCCCCATGGCCAATTTTCTGATTTTATAGGGTATTTTTAAAATTGCATACTCTTATGCCAGGTACTGTTGACATCTTTATATCTGTTATGTTTGTAATCAATCAACAACGAACGAGTACAGTTAATCTGTGAGTCTTGAAAGAGCTATTGAAAATAGCTGCGAAGCACACAGTGAACATGTCTATATAGGTCTTTGAACCCTTTTCTATTTCTTCTTTTGGCCCTATCAACATTTTGTGTCATTCTACACATACCACTATGATTTCGGGAAATTTCTTCCTTGGAGGTTAAAGTACTTCTTTTGCCCGAACTTTTAAAGGGAAGAAAAAGAGGGTCAACTCCCAAATTTTTTCACAAATCTCTTTTGAAAAAGGTCATCTCGAATTCTGATTTGGTCCCGAATTTTCATTTGGCTGGTTTTGACCGTGTGCGAATACATAGGCCTGCACACTTTATTACTTTTTTTTTTTATTTAGAAGGCTCAAATTGTACCTGAAACTTTAAAAATGGATGCTTTATTTTGACCACAGATCATTTTACATATTTCTACACCCTGATACTGGCTGGCAGGGCCTCAAAAAAAGTGGGATCTACATATATAAAAGTGGACTTGGGGAGCTATGTTCAGGAACTCCTCCGTTATTACCTAACCTANTATAAGCTAAGATAGACTTTCTTAAAGAATGCCTATCAACTGGGTGGGAAGCGAGCGGGCGACATTTTTCCACCTCCCTGAGGCGTGCGTTTGCACTACCTATTTGTACCGCATGAAACGTGGCGTGTTGATTTTAATGCCACTATTGTTTTTGTTTGAACCGGAAGTCGTTCTCAATCGGCTTCAAGCAGACGCGCTGCTTTGCGAATCGAGTTGATTTCTGTCATCAAACAAGATCGCAGAAAGCGAGATCATTTAGAGCAAACGAGTGAATTTATGTTGCGGATCAAAATGCGGTGAAGGTAAGTAGTGAATACTTCATCTAATTTAGATGTTATCCATCTCTGACTCAAACTGGACATGTGTGTTTATGCCGAGATCAGGTCATGTCTGCCAAGCGTGAGTGCCGTGCGTGAGTGCGTGTGTTGGGAATCTATCTTTTAGTTCACTGCATCCAGTCTACATTAACCAGTTTCAGTACTGATATACTGTGTTCTTTTTGTTTCTTCTGCATGTTTTCCTGCCCTTTGTTAAACTCCTATCCGCTGATTAATCAGAATCTAGACTGGATGAGTAGATCCATTCTATATCTAGGTCTAACTGGCCTTTTGTGTATGTGTCGATATCAGGTCATCCACGAGTGCGTGTAAGTTTGTGGGGTTAGAATTATTTTTTTACGTGATTAAATGTCATCTACATTTACTGCCTACATTCACTATTTGCTGCAACATTTTTCTACTTTTTCTTTTTTTTTTCTATCCTCTTAAAAAGTTCGGCTATGTCGAAGGACAGCACCGCAATGATAATGACACCGTTTATTTAGTCATAGACAGGTCATGGACTATATCGATATTTCGACTAAATCTGTGCTGTTGTTAGAGAAGGCCAAACGTTCATACTGGAAAAAGGGTTNGGGGGGGGCCTCAGATCATTTTTAACTCTATTAATTGCAGTACTTTTGTTTTTCCCATTTTTATCAGACTTCTTTTGTATTTTATTTTCCTCTGTAGATATATCCACTATGGGGAATTTATTTATCTTTTAGTTCACTGCATCCAATCTACATTAGGCGATGTCGAAGGACAGCACCGCAACGATAATGATACCGTTCATTTAGTCATAGACAGGTCATGGACTAATCGATATTTCGACTAAATCGGTGCTGTTGTTGGAGAAAGCCCTACATTAACCAGTTTCAGTGCTGATATACTGTGTTCTTATTGTTTCTTCTGCATGGTTTCCTGCCCTTTGTTAAACTCCTATCCGCTGATTAATCAGATTCTAGACTGGATGAGTAGATTTATATCTAGGTCTAACTGGCCTTTTGTGTTTGTGTCGATATCAGGTCATCCACGAATGCGTGTAAGTTTATGTGGTCAGAATTATTTTTTTATGTGATTACATGTCATTTACATTTACTGCCTACATTACTATTTGCTTCAACATTTTTCTACTTTTTGTTTTTTTACTATCCTCTTAAAAAAGTTCATACTGGAATTGGGGGGNGGGGGGGGGGGGGGGGGGGGTCGGGTCATTTTTAACTCTATTAATTGCAGTACTTTTTACCCCATTTTTATCAGATTTCCTTTGTATTTTATTTTTCTCTGTAGATATATCCACTATGCCGAAAAAGCGTAGAGGACTTGGCCAAGGGAGGAGCATTCCTGCAGCTAAACGCATGCGAGCAAATCGTCTTGCAGATGAAAACCAACCGCCTGATGTGGCCGAAGCTGTTGATGAACACGTCATAAATACAAATGATGATCCTCTTCCTGCCATTGCCACTGACTTACCAGACCTACCTAGGCTAATGGTCACTCTTCCTTGAGCCTCTCCTCCAGCTGCCCCAGCTGTCACCACAATCTTACCAAGCTAAGATACACTCCAGAAGGTTTTCATGTTACACGCCATGTAAGAAAATAACGGTCAGATGTGAACATTGCCAATCAACAAACTTTCGTGGAAAGACTAAGACCACGTGTTGCAGTAACGGTAAGGTAGATCTTGATCCACTGCCTCCTCTACATGAAGATTTCAGGGTCTTATACTTGAGCCATTCCCCTGAATCGGAGCACTTCCTTTCCAATCTGAGGAAATATAACTACTGTGCTTTTCAGATGACTTCTTTTGGATATAATGAAGTGACTCTTCGAGGTTGGCATCCAGCTTTTCGAGTGCAAGGTCAAGTGTGTCACCTAATTGGCTCACTGACACCTGCCCCAAATGAAACTGCCAAATTTTTGCAAGTTTGCTTCATTGATGGAGAGATGACTCGGCTCAACACCAGAATAAATGTAACTGATGGTTTAATGCTACACTTAGTGAACAAAATTCAAGATGTTCTCATGGTTAGCAATGTTTACATCAGAGAGCTGTTGTTCCAGCAGTATATTGTCGATGCTTATGCAAAGATTGAAACCGAACGCCTGTGTTTTTTACGCAGAGAGCAAGGCAGGCTTAGGGCTGACAGCCGTGGTGCCTTGCAAGACACCTTGATTGCTGGAGATGCCTATTTGTTCCATCAAGAAAGGAAGAGCACTTGCCAGCCTTATTCAAGACTGCAGTGCCAATGTAGTTGATAAAGCCCCTATGTCAACCAAAATTGTATTTGAAGCTATAGACAGGCCCTTAAGGGATATTAGAGGTACTGATATACCCATGGGAGGCGTTGCCACTTTAATGTGCGGTGACATTCGACAAGTATGACCAGTTATCCGGAATGGCACGGGAGCAAACATGGTGAATGCATGCCTCAAGAAGTCTTCCCTGTGGCCACATGCAAAAGTATACAAGCTTAGGACTAACATGCGTGTTCTAATGACCGGTGATGCAGAAGCAGGGCAGTTTGCCGATCTTCTGTTGTCACTTGGAGATGATTCACTGCCAGTGATAGAACAGCCGGATACTATTTGCCTTCTTCATTTTGGGACAGCTGTAAAATCAGTAGATGAGCTTATCGAGTCTGTTTTTCCCAGCTTACAGGAAAATTATGGGAACACACAATGGCTCATGGAAAGAGCAATATTAGCTCCCCTCAACGGTACGGTAGCAGACATCAATGCCAAAATGTCCCATATGGCACCTGGACAGCCAGTGCTCTACAGTTCCATTAACACAGCTATGAGTGATGAAGAGGCAGTTCACTATCCACCTGAGTTTTTAAACTCCATTCACCTTCCTGGACTTCCAGCACAAGTCCTTCTGATCAAAGTTGGCATGCCGGTGATGCTGATGCGCTCTTTAATCCACCGCGCTTGATGAATGGGACCAGGTGCATAATGACAAAAGCAATGACCAACATAATTGAAATTGCCATCTCAACTGTCCCGTTTTGTGGAGAAAGGCATCTTATTCCGAGGATTACCCTGCAGCCTACTGACACCATTCTGCCCTTCACATTCCAGAGAAAACAATATCCTTTTCAACATTGTTTTGCCCTGACAATCAACAAGTCCCAAAGACAGACTCTGCAGACAGTAGGCTTGGACTTGAGAACTCCTGTGTTCTCACACGGAATGTTGTATGCCGCCCTTTCACGGACTGGAAAGAACAAATGCAATTTTTTTACTACTGTTGTCTATACCGAAGTGCTACAATGAATTGTGCCTCTAAGGTTAGAAATCATATGTTGTTTTTGTTCGCTGTATTGCAGTCCTGTCTTTGTTATCCTCTTTTCTCCTTCCTTTCCCTGAACTCTCTCCCCAATCCACACATGTATCTATCCGTTCATGGAACGGGTAATTATGCTTGTTTTATATATTAGCGGATTAATTGGGTTGTACACAGTGAGTGATTTGCCCCTCTAATAGGTGCCAAAAACCTTATAACGAGGAAGTTAGCCTTCTTGTTGTCATAGTAATGACTATCACACAACCGTAAACTTGTATTAATATAGTTCCTAATTGAGTGGTCACACCCGTTAGTGAGGGATACCTGCAGGCACTGTGCTTAACTAAATCAGGAAGAAAGAAACTTGTTTGTCAGTCCATTAGCACGAAACCTCTCCCAGTCAAACCCACATAGCTTGTAAACACTGATACCGTGATAGGTAATGCGACATATTTACAGCCAGGTCTTCATGAGATCAGCCTACCCTTGCATTGTTTGGTTTGTTGTATATACATATATCGCAGTCAGCACGCAACCTATGTATTCTACAAGCTTATCTTCTTTGGAGCAGAGGGTCCTGTTCGTGGTCGACCTTGCTCAGGTTCAGCTGGCAGCTGTCACGAGGTTGTGGCATTGCCTTGATCCGCAGTTCGAGAGCTTGCGCTTTACGATGGGATTTTTTACCACCGTAACAATTACATTAGTGCATCGGTGCTGAATGCACCTCAACTAAAGAGTTACAGTTACGGTAATTCTCACGATGATAAGAGATCCTATAGTTAATGCAGAAGCTCTTAATTATGATAGGCATTTGTGAACAATTTTTATGACTGACAAGAAACTTGGACGAAAATTAGGTATGCAGCTAGGGAGGAATTTGATTCCTTTAGTTCTTGGTAATGGCAGTGGTAATAATTCTTGTGTTGTAATCGTCGTTGTAATACTGATAAAGAGGGAAATAGGGGGAGCAAAAGAGAGGCAGGGGAGAATCGAGACAGAGGTACAGGAGAAAAGCTTGCATTTCTTTGCAAAATTTAGAGAAGACAAGGGTTTGCAAGCACAGAAATACGTAAAATCATTGCAGAAAAGTCTCTAAAATGCAAGCAACATCATGCAGTGAGCGTTTCCTGGAGATACTGCCTTTAAAGATCTATGCTTTGACAAGTCATGTAAGTGCGTCCACCCTACCTTTTTATTCTTACTTAATTATAATATGTAAGTACCTGATCAAAAGACCTATGTCACTTAATTCTTGCAAGAAGAACCACCGCCAAATAGGAAGTCGATAATATGGAAAAGAACTAAGCCCTTTTTCGTGCTGGTGATGATAAGATTGTTGCCTGGCATCTGAGGAAGTATGATGGACAAAGACAAAGTAAGTGATGGCTCTTGGATTGATGACGAAAACCAAGGGGTGGAAAACAGTGTATATGGGAATGACGCTGATAGTGGTCTGGACAATATTAATTGTGATTATAGAGGTAGAGATGACAAGGACGACTGTGATTATGATGATAATGTTGATCATTTCATTCATAATAGAAACATATAGAATAATACGCACCACACATGAAAATACATAGTATTACAAATGAAATTATGCATAGCAGAGTCATTGCTGGTCGCCAGCGGAGCAGCCCCCTAGTCTCCCCCGCTTTAAAGCCAGGTACTCATTTACACCTGAGTCGAGTGGGGAAATGGAAGTGATGTATCTTTCCCAAGTACACTACAGCGGGAACCGCCTGATCTGTGAGTCAAACACACAAACCTTGGGATGCACATATCCCTTTAGAGGTAACACATGCACTACCAACTAAGACACTGCAAATATTTGCTACCTTAGGACTGGGCAGTATACTGATGCGGACAGCAGCAGAATGAAGCTCAAACAATGGGTCATTTTCCTAAAAACCCATACCACACGCACACACCTGCACATGCCCATACATATTACAATAAAATTCGATATAAGGTACGCCCTTGGTATACTTATTATTGAGGTATACTTGATATACTTGTTAATACTTGCAGCATTAATGAAATGATAGAATAATAATCAGTCCCTGCATGTGAAATTCATACTTAATAACAATGTAAGCTACACTTATTAAATGAATCGATACTCAATATCGAGGTTCCTCTATATGTACACATAAGGAGATAAATCAACCTTTACTTACTCTGAAGGGAATATGTTTTTCAATGTCTGTCTTGTATCAGTATTATCCATTAATCAGCTACACGCGGGAGAGGAGGAAGGGGATGTCAAGAGTTCGAATTACTTATATACTGTAGAATGACACCACCATATTAAGTTATTATATCAATAGGTATACCTCCTTATTAAGTATGAATTGATGTACCCAAATTCATAAATGCTCGATAAGTACAACGTATACTGTTTTTTTTTTTCATGCACCAAGGGGCATATGATACATAGAACATTTTTATCGAAATGATTTTTAAAAAAAATTTAATAACAGTGTATGCCTTAGTGTGGGTTCCAGCTTCTAATGTTAAGATTACACAGATCTGTCCTTCCACTCCCCGAGCGAAGAAGTCGGCATACTGAGATAGATCTATGTATTGCATTGATTTCGTAGAGATACCCTACAGAAGAACAGTTCATGAAGTAGATTTAGGTCATAAAAACACCAGGAACGTCATTTTCTCCAAGCTTCACATAAAGCTGAACACTAGCCTCGGTCGATGCTATGCACCGATTTGCACTTTGACCCGTAGCCTCACCAAGTAGCCTCAGACTGATGACGTAGGCGGTTATCGGACTCAGAGAGCATCGAAGTCCACGTGCAAGATCTGAAGAAGCAAGCAACTAAAGGTTTTGAAGCATATTCATGGTATATTTAATGCAAGCAAACGAAGAAACAATAGACTTAGAGAGAGGAAGCATCGCTTGTGTGTGTGTGTNGGGGGGGGGGGGGGGAGAGTTGGGGCAGGGGAAGGCTGTCAACCCTTCTGGCAGGCATAAATGCCAGGAAGCGTATATTTTCAGATTACACTCAAGGAAATGTCTTACCATCGCTTTTCAGTCACGTCTCTGCAATGAATACCTTCATTATCGCTAATAGGTGGTACAGTCATGGCATAGATCTAGATGATGCCAGTAGGGCACATAATTATTGTCAACTGTCCGCCCATGTTCATCTGATTTTATTTCATAAAGAAGATAGTACATGTTTTGCATTTGCTATTTTGTTTGCTCCCATATACGATTGATCAAGAACTATTAAGCATTGAACTGAATTTAACTGAATCAAATCGAAGGTAAAATAAGAAAAAAGCGTTGGAGAAAGAGCAAATGTGCAATCATCCCCATGTTCACTACAAACGGATATTACTCTAAGAGATGGTTATTTTTAAAACAACCCAGAAGTCTGTAAAGATACAAAGAAACTTATATACATTCATGTTTTTCAGTGTCACGCTCATCAGCTTCAGCGGCAACATAAATTTCTTACCACATCTTTCGCTACATCTAGATCTATATCCTCTTTGGTAAGATTAACGTTCTTTCAGCTACTACCAACCAACACTAGAGTTGTTTTTTTTCCCTGGAATGCTCAGGGGAATAGTAATAGGTGATGCAACAGGAGGCGCATCACGGCCGCTTCGAGAGAAAATGGAGAAAATGCCATCGGTTTTGGTAAGGGGGAGGGGGAG
>JAWQUT010000007.1:1881099-1892267 GCA_033807755.1 Ellobium chinense | reverse complement strand
GAGAGGAGGGGGGGAGAGAGACAGAAGAAATAAAATGAAGACGACTCTTTTACAATCTTTTAAAAGCGCACTGTATGCTCTTTTAGCTGACTGCTTTTCGTCAGCATACCAACAATAAAAGCATAGGAAATTCAACAAGCGTGAAAGCGGATTGTGCCTATCATACGTGGGACGCGGGTCCTTTGAAAGATATAGTGTCCCATGCGTGGGTCTTTTGAAAGACAAACTCTTCCTTTGAAATACATGGTGCCTCTTGGGTCCGTTGAGAAGACAGGGCTCGGGTACAGCTGTTGCTCCAGCACATTATCGATACCGGCAATACAATGCCACTATCATCAGACTCCTTGACAATCGCCAGTCACCGCTAATGCTGCTGTACTTATCACCATTATTACTACTGCTATCACCATCACCACCAATGCAACCATCATCGACATTGCTGTCGCCATCCTCATTACAATCAGCCCCACCATAGATTGTCGCCACAATGGTCACTCTTACCACCTCAACCATCACCACCTGTAATGCCATCATACCGACTCAACCATCAACACGGCTACTGCTGCCATCATCGTCACCACCAACATCTTCAACAGTAACACCACTACAACTTCAACTACTACCGGCACAAAACGCCTAAGCTACCACTATCTTCATATCTTTCATCATCAACCCTCTATCACCACTACCACCAAAGATATCATCACTACTGTTGCAACTACCTCTTTAAGCATCATCACCACTACTGAAACCATCACCACTACCACTACGGCAACTACCACAACCATTACTACCACTTTTGCATTAGGTACGACCACCATGACCCGAACCAATATCACCAGAAGAATAAAACAAAGAATTTCTTTCGCAAGGGCAGAGCTTACAAATATTAGCTCATGTACAAAATTAAACCTTTACACGAACATCTTGTGATCAGACGAGCTCATGTTGGTAATAGGATATGAAGATGATGAATGATTCCTAAGACGTTGGAAATCATGCGAGAAGAACACAGTTTATCGATGAAAGACGCGCACTTGACAGAGATTAAAATTATCCTCGCTAACAAGCTTTCCAGCTTACCAGGTGAGCTGTTATGAAAATAACTACGAACATGCGAACGAACAGCATTGGAAACAAATAACATCAGAGACAGTCTGTGGGTCAATAAATCAGGCAGGCCGGAATGCAAAGTTAATCCATCATTTCTTTTGTAAATTACCCCCTTTCTTCCGACTGTCTGTATATATCCATCCATGCATCCATGCATCCACGCATCCATCCATCCATCGATCCATCCATCCAGCCATCGAACCAACCAACCAGCTAGCCACTCAGCCAGCCAGCCAGCCAACCAGCCAGCCAGCCAGCCAGCTAGCCAGCCAATCAGCCATTTGTGTTCCCAGCTAGGCAGCCAACCAGCCATTTGTGTTCCGTTTCGTCTACCCGCACGTCTGTCCGCCGGTCCCTTCGTCCAGGTCTTTGACACCTCTTGTTTTTTCTTCTTTTGGCCCTATTAACATTTTGTGTTATTCTAAATACAGCACTTTGATTTGGGGAACTTTCTTCCATGGAGGTTAAAGTACTTCTTTTGCCCGATCTTTTGACGGGAAGAAAAAGGAGGGTCACCGCCCAAAATTTTTCACAAATGTCTTTCGAAAAAGATCACCTCAAATTCTGATTTGGTCCCCAAATTTCCATTTGGCTGGTTTTGACCGCGTGCGAATACATAGGTCTACACATTTTATTTTTTTATCTAGAAGGCTCAAATTGTACCTGAAACTTTAAAATTGGATGCTTTATTTAGATCACAGGTCATTTTACACATTTCTACACCCTAACACTGGCTGGCAGGGCCCCAAAAAAGGGGGATTTTATATATTAGCGGATTAATTGGGTTGTACACTATGAGTGATTTGCCCTTCTAATAGGTGTCTAGAAGGGCAAATCACTCATTGTGTACCTTGTGACACCTATTAGAAAGGCAAATCACTCATAGTGTTGTACACTATGAGTGATTTGCCCTTCTCATAGGTGTCTAGAAGGGCAAATCACTCATTGTGTACCTTGTGACACCTATTAGAAAGGCAAATCACTCATAGTGTACAACCCTGTTAATCCGCTAATATATAAAATCCCCCTTTTTTGGGGCCCTGCCAGCCAGTGTTAGGGTGTAGAAAAGTGTAAAATGACCTGTGATCTAACTAAAGCATTCAATTTTAAAGTTCCAGGTACAAGTTGAGCCTTCTAGATAAATAAATAAAATGTGTAGGCCTATGTATTCGCACGCGGTCAAAACCAGCCAAATGAAAAATTGAGGACCAAATCAGAATTTGAGGTGATCTTTTTCAAAAGACATTTGTGAAAAATTTTGGGGTTTGACCCCCCTTTTTCTTCTCGTTAAAAGATGGGGCAAAAGAAGTACTTTAACCTCCATGGTGGAAGAAATTTCCCCAAATCACAGTGGTATATTTAGAATAACACAAATTGTTAATAGGGCGAAAGGACGAAAAAACAATAGGTGTCAAAACCACAAACCTCAAAAGACTGGGAAGGGAGACAAGTATCATAATTGTTATGAATGCTTTTGTATTTTATAAATAATTGCAGTTCCTTCCCTTGCCTCAATATTTTTGTTTTAACAAAGCAGTAACTGTAGGGGTGTTGGAAGGACACACATATCTTTCCACTGTGCCCCTGACTTGGTGTATACTCGACTCTTGTCTCACCAGATTCTGGAACATCATGGTCAAGACAGGATGGCTAAACCAATCAGAATGATTTCGCAATTGTTGTGTTTTCGCGATGACTTAATTTTTGCGAATTTTGCGAGTTCAGCTTGACTCGCGAAAATTACTTCTCCCTGAAAGATCCGTTAAACGTTTTCATAGGGCAATGAACCATGTGTCGCTGACCTTAGTGTGTGCAACCAAAACTACAGGCTACAAACTACAAACTACTCTCTATCTGGCTAATCTAGATAAGCCAACGCCCATAGTTTTATTTCTTTAGCGGCTCTGTTTTACAGTCACAACGCTTGTACATGAATGATTATTACTCGGTCAATCCAGATTTTAAACCTCAGTTCAGAGACGAACTCGATTTCGCCGTGAGTGAGCGCTGTCAGTGTTTTAGCAAGAAAAGGCTGAATAGTTGACTCTTAGGGACAAACTCGATTCCGCCGTGAGGAGCAATGTCAGTGTTTTAGAAAAAAAAAAAAGGGGGGGGGGNGGGGGGGGGGGGGAGTTGTTGATTCTTAGGGACAAACTTCATTTCCCCCAATGAGCTTGTCGGAAAAAAAACAAAAAAACTGTTGGGTCGTTGACTCTTAGGGACGAACTCACTATCGCCGTGAATGAGCGTCTGTCAGTGTTTTAGGAAGAAAGAGAGGCAAGGAAAAGTTTAGAATACGACGGAATCCAACACTCCAACTCTCGGCCCACGGCAGACACAGGATTATTTTTGTCCTGTCTGGCAGATTCAGAAACGTGAGTTGTCTTCATCGTTGTGCTGGGAGACAGTGTTGGTAAAAGAAGGAAAAGGAGGGCAAAATTGCGAGACAGCTTGGGATTGTTGGGGTTGGGGGGGGGGTGTGGAGGGGTGGAGGTTAGAATTACGATAATGTCCAGGAAATCAGCGGTCGTATATGCATAATTCTTACGTTAGTTAACGCAATGCGATAACCACGGGAAACTCCCAAGACACCAGGGGCCGTATGCATAATCCATACGTTAGTTAACGTCTTGCGTTAACCACAGTGAACACTACTAATGTTTTGGGAGTTTCCCGTGGTTACCGCAGTGCGTTAACTAACATAATGATTATGCATACGGCCACAGTAGTGTTCACTTCAGTTAATGCAGAACGTTACCTCAAGTATGGATTAATTATGCATACGACCGCAGGAGTGGAGAGATTAGTTTTGGGGCTGTGGGGGNNNGGGGGGGGGGGGGGGGGGAATAGAGAGTTAAGTTCAAGTTCAAATCTTTATCTTAAGAGACCCTGACCTTTACATTTTGATGAAACAGGTCACGTTTGAGCAAAACCAAGTTTTCATTTGAGCAAAATAAAAGCTGATCTCTTTACAAGTTTAAAAGTATTTCATTAGAATTTTGGGGTATTCTTCTGTTACCTGCTGACAACCAGCTCGGAGATAGAGAAATACTGGTCAGGACATATTCCTAATAGAAATGATAACTTGCAATGATTGCCAGAAGTTGATCTCTCTTTCAACGGGCTTCCTCTTATTAGCTACTAAAAATCTCAGTCAATTTTTCTCAAATTTCCTATTTCGGATATGATTATATCTGTTCCAACGCTTTTTCTTGTGTTAATCTCTTTTCCAGTCGCTATCTTGAAGCTTATACGGCTATTGAAGCAAATGTCATGGTGATAACAAAATAAGAAGGTTAATGAATGTCGTGTACAGGCAGTTACCTGCTCACCGATTTTCCATTTTTATTACCCTATAGGGCCAGATCTCTCTAGGTCATTCTGAACTCCCTGAGAAACAAACAGAACCACTGTCAATTTTAGCAGCATTCTAATCTCTCTATTAGCTAAACACCCGTTCTATAAGTATTGTGCAATGTGTCACGAGTCGATTATGTCTCTGAAATTACAATGTGGACCAAAAATTGTGCATGGCTGTCAGTGATATGCAGGAGTGGTGATAACGCACAGGAGTGGTTCGGCCACATGATGTTTTGGGAAAAGGTCAGCCATAAAGCAGTCTGGGTCAGAGTGAGGGAAACAATAGCCAGGCTGACATCTGTGGTTACTTTCTTTCTTTGACTTTTACCATTATTCAATCAGGCAGGTCTATTGGATACCGGTCTTAGCCATGTATTAGAGTGACTAAGATGCCAGTTTTTAGTTTTATAAGAAACCAAATACAAGAGAGAAAAAATAGGGATGTTTCATAAAGAAAAAGACGCCAGATAGAAGGCGATATATATATATATATATATANTGAGAGAGAGAGAGAGAGAGAGAGAGAGAGAGAGAGAGAGAGAGAAAGAGAGAGAGAGAGAGAGAGAGAGAGAGAGAGGGGAAGATAATATAATATAACTGGAAGAGAGGAAAGAAGTAAGGAGGAGGCGGAGGAGGAAGAAGACAGACAGACAAATTATACTCAAACCACATCAGAAATCAAAACATCAACAATTGCAACACATAAACAACAACAAAACTTTATTTTGAGTGAATTAATAAATAGTAACTTTTAACATACATCTACATGAAATTTAAATCTGAGGTAGAACATTGGCAATATTGAATTGCTGAAAACAAATGTTGCTAAATTATTACACTCATAAACGTAGTATTTATAAACACAGTTCGGTAAGAAAATGCACACAATAAAAGCGGGAGTCTGTAATTAAATCATAATAGTCTATATGCACGACATCATGAAAACTTTCTGAGCTTTAGACGAACGCGTTACAATACAGAACTTTAAATACAGATGCAATACACAGGAAAAAAACAAATGATGAAAAAGGATAAGGGGAATGTAGACCTATGTCTTCACACGTATATGTGTAGTGTAGTGTAGTGTAGTGTAGTGTAGTGTAGTGTAGTGTAGTCTGTGTGTGTGTGTGTGTGTGTGTGTGTGTGTGTGTGTGTGTGTGTGTGCGCGCGCGTGCTTTCACGTGTTTGCGTCTGCCTTCATGCATGCTTTTGTGAAGGATTTAGTATAAGTGTGGGAGAGCGAGAAAGACAAAGATAGACACATAGAGAGAAGGAGGGAGAGAGAGAGATCGTTTGCATGTGATATAGGTGATGATATCAGGTGGGTGAGGGGGGAGAGTGGGGACGTGAGAGGAGATGAGGTATCTAGTATTAAGAACTGACAGTTTTAGCTTTATTTTACATCATCTTGGGCAAGATGGCCCTACTGGCCGATTAAAAACGTCTATTCCAGAACATTTCGCCATTATCATTAAAGCGAGGTAAGTAGGAAAGCCAGTGATCAAGAAATCTCTGGGTGCTCTCCCTTGCACAATAAACTCCACTGATTTTCCTATTGATTGACTTGGATACGTTTGTTATTAATTCTTATATGACAGCACAGATTGATCTGACTTAAAGAGAACTGATCAAATTAACGGAAAGTCAGGTTTCATCTGTCTCACTCTATACGAGAGGCGTACGGAGGGAATGCCAGTAGGCCTTATACTGCTAGAGACAAAGTGCGGAAAACCGGTCATCTTGCACACTCTATCGATAAGATATTAAATAGATATGGCTTAAAAAAAAAATAGGTTGTTTTGGGGATGGGGGAGGGAAATGCGGGGAGTGGGGACGTGGTAGACCCTGTCTGCCTAATTGCTGTTACGTTCAGTCACATCATGTCCATTTTAAAAGTATTATAACGAAAAGATCGAGATGCTCGAAACTGATTTGTTTTAAGCATACTTTGCAATATCCAACGGACTGATTCAGTGCAAAGAAACTATTACCCTAGGACTTAAGCAAAAAAACAACACCAACATATTTCAGATCAGTACTATTTGCGCGTACCAGGTGTCAGCAATAGACGTGTTCGAGTGATGTCTATTTCGTGCAAGAGGAAGAGTGGTCACTTTCTGTGTGTTGGAATGCCCATTCTGTCGAGCTGTCACTGTAGCTCTCTCATACGCTATGCACCAGCTAATGCCCTGGCAGAAGGGGATGGGGGATGTATTGTGACAAGTATGCTGTTTCATAAGTAGAATAACGATATACGTGTAGTAAGATTTCAACCCGTTTTTACAGGAACTAGAGAGATTACGATTTGTTTCCTCCATGGTATGTTTGTGCAGTGGCATTAACCCCGCTGCACATGCGCACACGGCGGTGTTTTTTATTCTTAGTCTCCACTCCACATGCTGTCTTTGCAGCAAGTACGGTAGTTGGAACCAACATCCTGGTGAATATAATATAACTTCTCTAATAGCTCGTTTGCTTACCAGTCATCCACCATGAACTGAAACACAAGTATATAAATTAAGGAATAAGCATATAAAATTGTTTACCTCCCTCCCCCCTTCCGAAAAAAACAACAACAACTATGTAGATAAAAATCAAAATACGATTTTTTTCTTTTTTGCCCTGCCCTCAAACACAAACATCTATTCTGCTCCGTATTGTCTTTATATTACATTCCCTAAACCACATGGCTCCATTCAGAGACTTTCAAACACAACTATGTCAGAAAGAAATGATAATGTTTTTGGTACGGAGATGGGGACACAGACCATTTAATGAACAATCTTGATCTCAGATTTAAGGTCTGAGCCAGAAATAAGGGACTTGTATTAAAATTTAATACTGTACTGTCTAACAGAAGAAGCCTAAAATCAATATTAGAGAGTTATAGCCCTTGATGTATGACAATTCTTTTCGCATCTAAGATCTTTAAAGCAAGCGTTTTCACTGGCTTCCCCGCTCATACCAAATAAACTACTATTTTTTTGCATTATTTTCAAATTTCATACAGTTAATATCATAAAGCCATCAAAATCTAAGAAATAACAGTGGCTATTTCCTTTGTCCAGGCGATCAAATTTCGGCAAAATCATAATTATTGTCACCCGAGTGAATACCGGTGCCGATCACAGTAAATTGCCGAGATTATCTTTTCAAGGCTGTCATAGTTTTAAAGCTGACAATAAAATTTATCATCTTTGGTTTTGCTAAACTAACAATAGATATCCTGACTTTTACGGCACTAACAAAGGCTTCGGTCAATACAACCTTAAATAAACTGATCCTTCCATTCATCCGCAAAAATACACAGGCTTCATGTTCGAAAAAAAATTTTTTCATCGATACTGGAAAAGAAGATGACTCATAACCGATTTCGCAACAAAAATATTATCATTGTTTCCCAACTTTCTGTCGAAAATGAACGTAAGCGTGTCAGTCAATCGGATGTTAAGGTTTCTTTTGACTTTGCTGTATAGAGTAGTTGTATGTCAAAATAATTTCGCAGAAATATGAAATTAAAATGAACGATGACAATTATTATTTGACTGACCTAAAAGAAATGCGCAAATTTACGCGAGTTCGGTATTTAAAAAGTGAATAATTATGTAAAGGGCACAAATGCGCTATACTCAGACTGTAAATGACAGTGTTGCACACGGGTGAACGATTATTAATGTGATTATAATTTCTTTCGTAGATTAACGAGTTGCCCTCGTCGTTAAATTTATTATCAACACAATTATTGTACAATGTCTCATTGGTTTGCAGTTTAGGATTCTGTGCTTAGATGACAACTTAAAACAATGAAGGCCAGAGTTATGATACAGTATATTAGATCAGAACAAGAGGTATCGTTTCTTTCCTCTAGGCCGTGCAGTATTGCTCACTGCTTTGAGAACAACCTCGTTTTATTTTCAACACGATGTACGAGTGACACTATACAAGTCGTTATTGGAGTTGTAGACAAAAATTTTACGAAAAGAATGACTGTGGCAATAAATATCTCGGGACGAAAAACATATATCTTCGTTGCCCAGTTTATATCAAACGTGCATTTCCTTTCTCAGGAAAACCCTTTGATAATCTGGTTTTGCCTAAAACATGATGAATCTCAAATTAAAGTCATGACAAGTTACACAAGAAGGTGTTGGTGACATCATGAGCTCGAGACTGACTGATTAGCACCACGTGGCACATGACTCATATTGTCTGCGGCTTATGACAAACAGTGATATTACATGCAATTTTCATCTCATAAAGCAAATTTGTTGCACATTTCAGGTTGTGCAACAAACAGGAAAACTTGATGAATAGAGACTTGTATGACAAAGCAAAATAGTTGCACGCATTCTAAATTAAAACTGACTCATCAGGGCTGGACACAAACAGATATTCGCCCATTTTGTGCTGCAGATCCTTATGGGAAATGATTACATGCCATTCTGCTTTACACGTTGGTACACACAAGCGTGAACTGCCCTCCATGGCAATACTAGGCCTATTGAGAAATGCTGTGTTTCCGGGAAGGTAACACTGACATGAGTGTTGACACAAATTTTTTTGTTTGTTTTTGTTTTAGTGTCTATAAGTCTAGGGTGGTCCAAAACTTGTGTCTTTACTTATCCGGAAACTGGGCTAAATTTTAATCGCTTAAATTTTTTGCATGGTAAACTCGTAAATCAATTCAAAGCAACATGCCATCTTCACAGCGGGTTAAAACGAGATAACTAACGGAGGAAGGCAGTTGCATTGTTGATAATGAACACATGCTGCGAATATTCCCAATGCAAAACACGCACAAGAAAGGTACATCCTTTTACTATGGAGTTAACAGTCCCAGCCCAAACCTTATTATCAGATAGAATACTCCACAGTCTCGGTCTCATATTTCTACCATACTGACCACTTTAACATTGTATTTGTCGATACTGACCACTTTAACATTGTATTTGTCGACCACTTTAATATCTTCTCCATCTTAGTCTGGAGCATAGGTTAGTGACTATACTGACTATGTTTAACATTCGATTCGATTCCGAGTAAGATAATCACTACGTAAGAACATCTGTTGGCTTGTCTATATCTTCAAAACCTTTCTGAAAGTTTTCATCTCAAAATGTTTTACAGAAAACATCTTCTTCAATGCTAAGGCAGGGCAATAAAAACAGTTCACAAACGAATATTTTGAAATGCATACAGGATCTTAGGCATTACGTCAACTAAACTGGAAATTACTAAAACGAGAAAAAAACAGTACTATAATAGACCCTCTACATTAGTATGAAATAAAAACACAAAAGTCACCTTGTTTTTAACTACTATGGATAAGGGTAGAGAGGTCATTATAAACATATGTTTCTGGTCAGTTGAGGAGCAATGGAAGTACAGGTCAAACACATCCTCTGACATTGACTATAATATTATCTAGGTCATCTCTGAGCATGATAGAAAATCTGTATAGAGAATGATGAGGCATGTGGATGGCCTAAGTTGTTACATGAAAAAAGCTCCTTACTGGTGAAACAGAATCTAGATCTAGTACACTGGATACCAACTACACTGAATGTATTATGAATCTATAATCGAGACATTGTGATTCATTTAATAAAGTGATACTACCTACAGAAACAGCATAATATACGGGTACTGAAGAGAATTGGTCTTATGTACGTATGCTCTGATGTTGTCATCTACAAGGGCGGAATAAACAATTATTGTTATTACTGCGTGCATGAGAGAAAAGAACATTCTTGTTTGTTTTTTTTTATTATTATTTTGGCCCACATTTTGCCCCACAACATTCTTGCTTACATGCTGATCTATAAACAAACATTACACTAAGGGTCCCAGGTGATTTACAATTCTGATTCGCAGATCAGGAAAGCTACATTCAACCATCCTGTAATCTGTCATATTATTGTTAGAAAGGTAAAGTCGCTAAATACTGCAATGTGCACTGAATATAAATACCATCACTGATTCACAGGCTCTACTGTGCCTTATTGAAGTGAAGGGTAACTCATGGACGAAACCAGAGTTTAAATGAAGAATAGATAATAATATTTATTGATATACTGTGACGGTATGAAATGCCTCGATGGTGGATCTATCTCGCATTGGTATGTGGACGAAAGAGAATTTCACAGTCAACGTGAGGACATCATCTGTAAAAGGAGACATATTTTATAGCGTAGTGTCATGGCGTCTGTAATAACTGTAATAAATTACACGTAGATCTCCATATTGTTTAAGCGGGACGGAGTGGGAAAATGAGAAGAGAGAAGAAGAGAAGAGGAAAACTATGGGTGCAATCTTGAGTGCAATCTGGAGTGCATGGCGATGAAGCTGTATAACATCGGCTGGTCTGAATGTGCGTGTGTTAATCCACAATATGGTTTGTGGTTTCCAATTTGGTTGCAGTTGCAGTGAGATAGATTTCATTATCACGTTGATAGTAAAGTTAATGTCTGGTTATTAAATTATTAAATCCAATATCACTACATTCAGGCTAAAGTCTTGCCAATTATATTTCGGTTTTCTTGAGTTTTGCTTAGGCTAGTACCGAGGGTTCTATGTCATGATCATATCACTTATGTATTGTATGGGCTGAACTAGAACGTTACCATCGTAAGCCCCCCACCCCCCCCCACCCCCCTAAAAATGGCCGTGGATACTGCCTTGACTCATATGTATTT